>BQNB010025708.1:30494-35494 GCA_026074375.1 Tanacetum coccineum
GATTTATCCAAGGTAATTTAACCTTAGACAACCTAAGGAATCGATCTAGGTTTGAGATCAACAAGGGATTATTAATCACAATAAACCACAATTCATCATAAAAATCACCACCGTCAACACGGTACAAAATCTGAATAAACTGACAAAAGTCTTATAGTCAAAAGACTATAAATGAAATATTCAGAACACAAAAAGGGCAAAGGTTACACCGTATTCCTGCAAGGCCATGATCATTAGCTTGGCAGACGGCGGAGACAATGACGGCGGTAGCGGCTGACGGCACATGATGTTGGCAAAGGTGACGGCAGAACTAAACGGTAGTGGCGGAAAAATCTGATATGTGAGACGACGAAATTTGGTGGTTTGAAGAAAGAAAGAGAAAGATGTTTGTGTTTTTTAAGAGTGTGAGCGTATGGGGAAGGGTCAAGTATGGATCAACGACCAAAGCATCAGAAGATATTGGAGTATGGGCACAACTATATAAGATGTGAGTTTAATCGAACTGAAGAGACAACATATTCATATGCCTATTTGTTTACTTAACACTACAAGAAAAATGTCCTTTAGTGACACTTTTTTTGATGACACATGTAAAAAGTGTCAGCAAAAGTCCACATATCCTTATACTTTTAAAAAGAGTGTGAGCGTAGTTTAAGTTTTATCCACACATTTTGAAAAGTGTAAGTTTTGCTTACAAATTATTAAAATTGTGAGGAGATGTGAACTGTTTTGCTTACATATTATAAAAAGTGTTAGGATATGTGAAGTTTTACCTACTCTTTTTGTAAAGTGTGTGTAAAAGTCTAGTGTTTACCTACACTTTTTAAAATGTGTAGGCAAAACTATAATTTTACTTAAGTTTTTTAAGAAATGCGACTGTGAGTAGAAATTTTATTTAGGCTATGGGCATGTTTGGCATATAAGATTATCAAGAGATTATGCTTATTTTTTTGAAAAATCAGCTACCTAAAATATAAGCTTCGTTTGGTAGACAAAATTATGAGAGATTATAAAAAAAATAAAATAAAATATTCATAATTTTAAAATCAAATGCTACTTCATGTAGCTTATAAAAATAATCTCTTTTCATAATCTCATCACCATCTCCATCTCAGACTCCTCTGCCAGTTCCAAGCAACAATACTTTGCCAAACATATTGTGATTATTTTTTGAAAAAATAAGCTACTTAAAATTATAGCTTCGTTTGGCATATCAACTTATAAAAGATTATAAATATATAATCTTTCATAATCTCGTAAAATCAAATGATACTTCATGTAGCTTATAATAATAATCTATTTTTATAATCTCCATCTCCATCTCCGGTTCCAGTTCCAGCAACAGTTATTTTTGTGAAACATACCCTTAAACTACGAAAGCAAAAGTCTACGCTTTTACCCACATTTTTTAATAAGCATGAGCAAATTTATTGTTTTACCCCCTACACTTTTTAATAAGTATTGAGCAAATGTTTTATTTTTACCAACATTAAAAAAAATAGTTCCTCAAATTATTATTGTTCTAGATTACTGTTAATCTCTCCCCAAATACGTAAATGTAATCTTTCCCCCACCCCTCCCCTCACACACCACATGTATTACTACCCCCCTCCACCCTAAACTAAACACTCACTCAATCACACCCCTATACCCTTCATCATAAACCCAAATTAACACCCTGTTATCCTCCTCCCACGCCCTCACCCCAACCTCTCTCTCTTATCCCTCAAACACCCCCCCCCCTCAATAAGGGTGCCGTGACCCCTCTCCTACGGTTCACACAAACATCAGTCTAGCACCCCCGTCCGTGTTATAAATACACGCTCACACTCTCTGTGTACCCCGCCCACATCCCTCCTACCATTACCAAACACCCAGTTAAACAAAATTGTTAATTGCTCGAACTCATCACTCAAACTAATTGCTCAAATTCACCCACTCAAACTCATCGAACTCAACAATGCTCAGGTATTAGCTGTTAGTTGTCATTCGTTATGATTCATTGAATTTGAACTCTAAAATTGTTGTTGTTTGTTGTGTTAATTGTTGCATGTAAGGTGTTTGATGATATGCCTAACTCAACTTTGTTATATTAGTTTAATTAGAGGTTAGTAAATCTATAATTTATAGTCTGAAATCTGATGCATGTAGGTGTTTGATGTTTTGCCTACTCAAAATAAGTTCACTAAGTTTGCCAAATTATAATGGATTAGCTACTGAAGTTTTGATGCATCTAATGTGTTTGATGAGATGCCTAACTCAAGTCTAGTGCAAGAATGAATTTGAAAAGAGCATTCTATCAGTGGAGCTTTGCTAAATTTGTACTCTTTGTTTGACAAACACTAGAATCGACGATTTTTTGTTTGAAAAACGCCAGAATAACCTCAATGAAACTATATTAGATGAAACGCCATTGCAGGAGATGAAACTATACTAGTGGAAGCGTGTAAGATATATTAAGGTTTTGGATGGGGATTTGATTTATTCGGCTTGTCGGATACTTGATTTGAATGTTACGAGAAGTGATTTGTTGGCGTTGTATGATAAACTTAGGCTTACTTTATATGCTCTGCTCATACCGTTTGTTCAAATTTTTTTATTAATATAGCATATAGGATTGAATTGTGTACTCGTATTGAATTGTACTCTAATTATTTCTGTCAAAATATAATTTGACTTTGCTCTCATCTTTTGTATATGTAACCTTGATATTTTTTGTAAATACCAGTAAGAAACAAAAAGTAGTTGGAGCGTTAGCAGATCAAAGTATTGAGCAACTTAATGATGTAACTGCTGTCACTGGAGTGAATCTCAGGGTATGTTTTTTCCCCATTATTAGGATGCTGCAGGATATATTTATCATGAAAGTTAGTGAATTGATTCAGTGAGGACATGGTTCAATAGGAAGAGGAGGAACAGCTATTTTCTGGGGCCACGAGAAGATAGACGAGTTCAGAAGCTTCTAGATAGGTCGTTCAAGAAGAAGAAGTAATGGGGCTGATTTTGCAGAAAATAATCCACTTCAAAGAAATTAGTCTGAAAATCAGTTAAATGTTTTAAATTTGTATCTGCTTCTTATAATAATATTATCTGATCTATGTGATAACTTACTGTTAAGTGTTTAACAACAGTGGCAAAATGTGGTGTAAAGACCGTAAGAGCAGACGAGGTTTGAATTGTTTGACATCTGTTAATGTAGAGTATATACCAATTAATGAGGTTTATAATGATTGATTTTTTTTAATGTAGCCTGAAGGTAGCAGTGATGGTGATGATGGTCGTGGAAAATCATCCAAGGTATGAGAATACATAGTTGATTTGTAACCATTTTTTATTATATTGGTGAACTCGTGAAAATGTTTGTTTATTGAAGGTAAACAAAGAGGAAGATTATAAGATGCGGACAACAGCTGCCAATGTGGCATCATTCTTGGTTAGTATCCTCCCTCTTTGAAATGTAGTGCTCGTGGTGCTAGATAACGATTTCTGTATGATATTGTGTTAGACGGCTTGATCCGCATCTCTTCTTAGCCAAGTGTTGGGGGCCTAAGCCCGTGTCAACTTCTGAGAGGACTTTGAATGATAATTCAGATACTGAGAAGACTTATGCTCCCGCCACTCCTGGTTAGTATCCTCTCTCTTTGAAATGTAGTGCTCGTGGTGCTAGATAATGATTTCTGTATGATATTGTGTTTGACCCAACTTAAAAATGCATTGAAATATGATGACGACACACATTTTGAAATCACATACCGGAAGTCTTTGATTTGGAACCATATTCTAGAAGTTTTGGATTTCTGTGTGATATGGCTATGGCTATATGATTCTGTAAAAGAATGATACATCACATGAATATTGTGTTTGCAAAAGTGTGTTTGTGCCATGCTGATGACACAAACTTGGTGTAGACAAGATCTAAACCTGTATAGACACATTATGTGTCAGGATAGGTGTGTCACCATAGACCTTTACCGTCAGAACTTCTGCCGACACTTATTATATGTGAAGGAGAAGCTAATTGATCTTTTCCTTACACTTTTTTATACTTATCCTAACACTTTTTGTCTGTCAGCAAATGCAGCTTTTCTTGTATAGTGTAAGCATGAATTAGCTGCACTATTCCAAAAACATGTATACCCACCTTCGAGCTTAACCTTTTGCACAGCAAAATGGATACCACAAGCAATGGTTTTGTTGGATGATCTTGAAGGGATATATATTCCATTGGTTTCAGTTCTTGCAATATGTAGCGGCACATGCCTACGTTCAGACGATTGCCAAAGCCCATTTGAAAGCACAGGCAAAAGCTACAGCTCAAAAAAAGACCAACTAGAATATAAACGGAATTATCAATACAGCTGTTCATTCCTCGAGGTATCTTCTCTATGGTTGCTTTCATGTATAATCAATCTATAGTTATCATGCCCCCCCTACAATTTATTGAGGTTTTAATAAAGTTATTCTTCTGGCCTCATTTGGCGCTGAAACTTCAATTTAGTGTATATGAATTTGTATGACTGAGTTTTGTAGTTAAGAGCTGAACTTAGTACTGGTGCGCGCATTGTCGTCAATTAAATAGTTTTCTCTCATTAGTTATTGGGTATAAAAAGTATGGAGTCTGGAGGGTCCTAAGTTTTGGCTGATGCGGGCTTCCTTTCATTGTCTTAAAAATAGGTTAGGACTCTTTCTATTATATTGGTTCGGCGAATTGTTTGTTTTCACCATGACTTTGAAAAAATTCAGTGGGCGGGTTGATTTTTTATATAACGGGTCAAAGGAGAAAACCAACTATAATTAGCTTAAAAGGAAACAGTTAACCTTTTGTGGCCTATAGCATGGATTGGTTATGTTGGGATCCTGAACATTCACTAAACATTCCACCATTTAGCTTCAATTCAAACACATTGTCACAAAATTCAAACTACCCACTTGCTAAAAGTACTTAAACTTGCTAAAAATGAAATCTTTAATGGATCTTACAACATAGCCACTTTAGGAAA
>BQNB010025708.1:40494-56961 GCA_026074375.1 Tanacetum coccineum
GAAGTTGGTTCATTTGAAGATGGTGGTGAAATTTGAAGTTTTGATTGAAAAGAAGATGTGTTCTCTTGGCTTGATGAGGTTTGATTAGTGGATGTGGTTTTTGATGGTGTATTTGGAGGAGTTGGAGATGAAGAGGTTGTTGTAGGAGAAGGTGTGGTGGTGACATCTTCATCACTATAGATGTTGCCAAATAGTTGTCTAGGAGGGATTATGGTTAGTTTGATTTTATTAGAAGGGTTAGAGGAAGAAGCTTTGGTGGAGTTCATGGTAGAATTATGTGAAGAAGATGAAGATGGTAGGAAGAATGAGAAAGATGGCTTATTTAATTTGAAAGCAAATGATCAAAGTAGAAAAGCATGAGAATTAAGGAAACAAATTCCAAAAATTGTTTAGCAAAATGCAGGAAGTTTAGTTGGGTCTAAGAGAGAATAGTCAACTGCATAGAAAATCACGTAGTCACAGTAAAATTTATGTGACTTCTGATGGCGGTCCCATATATACATGGCGGTCCCAGATATATTAGGGGGCCACCCTATGTTTATGGGGGCCATTCTCTGAAGGCAGGGAAATTTTCATGTTTTTCCTGTTTTTCTACATATCCTGTAAAAAAAATTATTTTTCCCTTTTGCAATCAATTCTATTTCATCATGAATCATCTAAAGCTTAACAATTAAATTCATAAGACTAACCATTCAGAATTTAAGTAAAGGAACACATATATGCATATTGACTAATAGATAAGCATGCATATTATCATAGAGGTAATTATAATGTATCAAGTACCAGGAAAACAAGTGTTTAGGATGATAAAATTGAACGATCTTCCAAGGCAAGTTATGTTTCCCGTAATACATGCTAAGTTACCACTAAATAATATTGGTTTAAGTACTAAAGCATCATAAATCAATAAGTAATATAATTAATAATGTCACAAGGTAAATTTCCATAGTGTTCACTTCCTCATATTTCTCCACAAGTTTTTGAGGCCTTTCCCGATTGACCTTAATCCACCACGATGCTTATCTTGAATTTGAACTTGACGGTTGATGATTTCGGTTTGACAGGTGTAAAAAGGTTCCAGGTGAGGGTCAATATTAGGTAGGTTTTTAAAAACTTGAGGAACTTCATTTGTTAATGAAGTGACATAACAAATGGGGGAAGGAGTGCTTGCACGCGAGGTCCCTTCGTCATTTCCATCATCATCATTGTTAAAATGAGAGGAGGATGGTTGACCAAAGGTGGAGGACGAGGAAGTGGAGTGACGACCTCTTCTTGTGCCAAATTCCTTTCTAGTCTTTCGATCTTGTTGAGCGGTAAAAGGATTCATGACACAATCGTACAACACATAAGACTCATTTTGCAATTCTTGGTTTTCATTCATGACAAATTTAAACAAACAAGTTAATAACTTGGTGTACAACAAGTTACTCGATGATTATAAAACTTGTGTTTTAATCTTTTTATATTCATATAAACTCTATGAATTCACTCAACATTTTTCATTGACTTTTTAGCATGTTTTATCTCAGGTAATCAAGGATGATGACTTGGCATGGACGAGGAGTATTGCGCAAAAGTTTTCATAAACTTGTCTTTGTTCCATTCTTCAAAAGTTTTATGTTGATGTCTTTTAAAAGTTATGTTATTTTATGGTGACGATCTTGTGGACAACTTTGTACTCTGATTTCAAAGAATGGAACTAATGTTTTATAACGTCTCTTTTTGAGTCGTTCTTTATATTCTTATGTGATTGTGCTATGAATTAACACCCAATTATTAGTTCCGCTGCGTGTAAATTTGGAGGTGTTAAAGATTGGTATCAGAGCCATAACTCATAGAGAACTAGGTCATTTTTCAAAAACCTAAACTATAACTTTCTTTCTCTATTTTTCGCGCGCTAAGGCATATGAATATACATTCTCTCCAAAGAAAGGTACAAGTCTTTAATACATAATGTACAAGTCATTAATGCACGATATCCAAAATAGCCGTTTTAACTCCGTTCTCCTAAGTAATCTTGTACAATCTATCAAGTAAAAGTTACAAGCAAGGCATGTATTGCATTTTCAATCCATAATCATTCTCATTTCATAAAATTACAAGAAACCAAAATTAGAAACCCTAACCAGAGCTAAATAGTAAATCATGACCCGTTTATCGATTTTTATCCGTTTTAAACCTCAACCAACACTCAAATAAGTTGTAATAACTTATTCTACTACCATGTCAATCCCATTTCATCATCATTTCATCATTTCATTTCATTTATACGTAAAATGAATCCGAGAAACCCTAAACGTACCAAAATGGAACATTTGACCCGTTTACTCGTTTTTAACCATTTAAACCTCCAACAAATAATCAAGTGCCATTGTAAACTCATGATATGAGTTTACAATTCATTATCTATCCTTATCTTGGCAATGTACAAAAGATTGAAACCTAGAAAACCCTAATAATCCATTACAAGCCCTAAATGGAACCCGCGGCTTACTCATTCATTTTCAACCCATTTTAACATAAACAATCAATCAATCCTCATTGATAATCCTTTATACAATACCTAAGATCAGTATTCTATCATCTTTGATCAAGATTATACGAAATCTAAGCCTTGAAAACCCCAAAGAAACCCTAATATATCCTATATGAACCTGCGGTCTAACTTAATCATTTTTGACCCGTTTTAACCCAAACCACTTGCTAATTTCCATTGATAAGCCTTAACACAAACCTTGAGATCATGTTTCAATCATTTCTTGATCAATGCACTCGAAATATTGGCCAAAGAAAAGAATTCGAGCCCTAATAAGCCAAATTGAACCCGCGGCTGTTTTCATTGCATTTTGACCCATTTTAAAAACTTATCTACACACAAGAACCTCCATGACTCACCCACATGCCTCCTAAGCAACTTATGCACCTACTCCATCATTCCTTTGGTCCAAATTGAAGCCACATGAGCCCCTTGTAGCCTAAAACAGCTGCAGCAAGCAATTGTGATGTCCACACCTTCAATCTACTTCATAGACCTCCCAACTCATACCATAGACCTCCCACCTCAGTAGCTAGCTCCTACACATGTCCATGAATAGATTACAAGAGTTCCTTAGCCTCCTTGCATGAACTCAACTATAAATAGAGCCCTACACAACGGACACCCTTCATAACGAAACTCGCAACACAACTCACTCTATCTATATCCTAATTTGAGCAAACTTTATCTGCTCATTGTGAGTCTTAGGATCATTTCTAAGAAGATCAAGCAAGTGATTTTTTGAAGAATTGAAGCCCCGAAGTAAAGAAACTAGGCGTACGAAGCATTTTTGACCCATTTCAACCCATATCCTCCATTTTTGATCCTTGAAGCTCAAACCCAGGTTCATGTTCATAATTCCTGCTCCTATACTCATATTATATCTCTATGATCATGGATGAACATTTACTAAAAGAATCTAAACTAAAATCTAGGCGTTTTGTCATTTTGATCCAAAACCGAACCTAGAAACCCTAATTTTTGTGTTTTTCTTAAAACTAAATGTTATAATGACTAAAGGTTGTTATAATCTATCCTAACATGCTTAGGTAATGTTAAAATAACCACTTTATTGATTATTTAAGGAATTTGAACTTAAAACCCACGCGTTTTCGTTTTGAAACCCTAATATTGAACGTTTTGCTTCCGAGCTAACAAATCGTTATTGTAAACTTTTCGTTTAATGTAAAAAACCTTCATATTTTAGATTACTATAACCTATAAATATCCTTTTGAAATGTTAAAATAAGCTTGCATGGTAATTAGACATGTTTTGTAAATTACTATCCATGCAAGGGGTATATATCGTAAACTTTCAGAAACTTATAACTTTAAAAAAAGGACTAAAAAATGTCATTTATCAAAGTTATAACTACAACCAGGGGTCTATATGTCACCGTTCCAAAGTGCACAGAGGTATTACTTTGTATATCTTTTAAACTTAAAGGACCATATTCTGTAAAAGGCAAACTCTAAGGGTATATTTGCCACTTTTCATACTCAAGGGTCAAAAATGATAACATTATTGAAAAAGTATAAAATTGTATTCAAAATATTACAAACAATAACTTTAAATTAACCTGCATTGACGTTAGGGCCCCTTTAAAAACAAAAAATTTCCCAGTAGTGGAGCAAATGCGTTAACATCGACTATAACGTATTCACATACTAGGGAGCTTCATATTACGAGGTTCATCTTTGGATTAACTTCTGACTGAGTTGTTGGGTATACGATTTAAAAAGTGCCCTAGCTCCCTCAAATGTTTACGAAGGACCTCCCTGCATTATGATGGCACCGAACTGTGATACAATACTCCCAGTAATAATTCAATCAAAGATGATATTCATTATAATGTAAAACATATTCAATCAAACTAAGACTTGACATATTACCCCAGGTTGCGTGTGACGAAGCCGTTACTCTCATTCCATATACCTTTGCTATCACTCAGATTTCCCTATACTGTTAAGGTGAGTTCATAGCCTCGCATTTTAATATTTCAAATGTTTTATAAACCCGCGAGGGGGATACATGCTATAACCATGAATGCAATTGTTTTCTGTATGCTATTCCGATTTATTATTGCCTAAGTAACTATTTGCCTTTAAGTCCCCAATATCATGAACCGTTAATTACTCTACGGAGTGAGCGCGAATGTTGTGAATAGATCTATTTGGGTTGGACTCCCCGTTGGTGTACCCAGTTATACCGGTAACCAATCGCACATCATTAGAATATAACTGCGGGTGTTTTGGCAAAGGCACTCGTTGGGGCTATAACGTATCAAATATATCCCAAGGCTTCGGATTCATGAGCTAATAAGGAATAATAATTTATTTTATAACGTGTGTATCAACAATCGTAACCTAATATCGATTTGCATTTTAAGATTATTTAACTTAAAACCTATAGAATATCACTCAAACCTTTGTGTTGACTTTTTTAGCATATATTTTTATATTAGGTAACTAAGGGCAGGCACGGGAAAGGGTGGCGATGGACATAAAAGATGGAAAAAAAACCGTTATCATTCAAAGTTGTGTATTAAGATTTTTGGGACCTCATCGTTTGTAAAAAACTCTGAAAAAATAATGACATGATAACTAAATTTTCACAAAATGACTCTTTTTGATTTCGTTTTTCCTATGATTATGACTGTTGTATCCTTCAAGTAATACCAAACAGATTATCTTCCCTGCTATATGTAAAAATGGGGGGTGGTTACAGATTTGTATCAAGATCCAACGTTATAAGAGAACAAGTTTGAACCCTTTTAACTAAACTACTTTTTTCTTTTGTCCATCCAAGAAAGTGTCCTCGTTGTTACACTATATCTCCCCGGAATGGTATGGTAAAGATACTTAACTATTAATATTATTATATAATAACTGTAATTTATTTTATCCCTAGGGTTGTTATCAGAACGATGGGGCCTTCTCTCTCTCCCCCGATCTTGCCCTACTTTCAATATGGATAGGATCGAGCCTTTTTTTTCCCTCAAACTTTCTCAAAACTTGTAAACAAACATCCCAAACTATCTTCCTCTGGCTTCTCACGTAATTATATCCCACAAACCAACCTCACCAGGGAAAAACTATACTATAAGTTCGTTACCAACTTCATTTGAGATTGTCGCTCCGGGCTAACTTTAACCGGGGGGTCACACGCTCACGAGATTTACTCTTTCGTTATTTTAATGATGATTCCTTACAATGAAAGCATTTCAAAAAAAATAAAGAAAAAGCCTTTATATACTGGTTTTAACAATCTTTTACTGGAAAAATCCCTATATCATTTAATCCCGTCTCAATTTACAACGATATTAATATACTTACTTCCAATCAACTTCTTCAATACCTAAAAAAAACCTTAAGAAAATCCTTTTTTTTTTTTTTTTTTTTTTTTTTTTTTTTTTAATTTCCTTTATTTTTTTTTTTTTTTTTTTTTTTTTTTTTTTTTTTTTGTTCCTTTTTTTTTTTTTTTTTTTCCTTTTTTTTTTTTATCCTTATTTTAATTATTTTTTTTTTTTCTTTTTTCTTTTTTTTTTTTTTTTTTTTTATTTTTTTTTTTTATTTTCCGAAAGAATTTTCTTCAGTCAGACACCTAATATGAAAAAGAGAGAATATGGGGGCCGGATGTCATCTATACTTCTTATACTTCTTCTCTTTTTTCCTTCTCTTTTTTCGGTATCTTCCTGGCGTGCCGTTCATCTTCTTCTTCTTCTTCTTCCCTCTCCTTTATCTCTTCTTTCTTCTTAAGACTTTCTACTAGATAACTTCCTTCTTCTTATCATTCTCTTCATCTTCTTCTTACTTTTCTTCTTTTTTTTTCTCTTCTTCTTCATTTTTTCTTTCTTAATCTTCTTCTTCTCTTATTGGGCTGCCCTCCTCCGTCCTGACCATCTCTACCTTCATTACCTATCATTCATAAAACAATTACAATACAAACTACTGATGACATCTTCTAAACACACGCATCCCTACCACACAGATCAACAAACACGAACTGCAACACGACTTCATCTTAATCCATGGATCTCCAAACTGTTCTTCTTTCTTTGCAACTCTTTCTACATTACATTCTATCTTTTCTTACCCCAGATTACGCGGTGAACTTGAGTCGTGCCCCGTCGGAGAGTATCCTCGGGGGGTCTACTCTTCTTTTCTCTTCCTCTTTTCCCCTGCGCTTTTTTTCCGTTGACCACACACAACCAACAAGGTACAGCAAACCAACCAATACCCTCACCCCACCGTGCCAAATCGGCATCGTCGAGAATTGTAAACATACTCGTGTCAATACGGGAAAAGCATCGATATCGTTCATGAGAACACAATCTAAAAGGGAAATTCTAAATCATTTAGAAAGAACTTCACACTAAGAACTCTCCACTCTCTCCCTCAATCATATTGAGCAAGATATGATAGAAGAAAAAGTCAAAGGTCTATAAATCACGGGAAAAGGAGAACGAGTAAGTCATCCGAATAAAAATTTCGATACTTATGATACTATGTAGAATCTGAACTTCAACAAATCTCTCGTTGCCCTAAAATCAAAATCCAAACCCAAACTTTAGAGGAAACAAATGTGTAGGCCAGCAAACCATAGAAGAATTTCTGTTTTTTCTTTTTAAAATATAGCCCGCTTTTTCTACACACAATTTCCAGATTACTGAATTGGAAGAAACAAATATCATTCAAAAGAGACGCATTGAGAAATGCACAAACAATGCAATTATGAGCAGATCATTCAAATTCACATCATCATTATCCGACCACAAAGCTGAACCCTGAGAAAACATCTCCAAAGAGTATCTCCGTCCAAAGACTCCATCATCGAGAAACTCAAGAACCGATGGAATGATCACATAAGTGCAGACCAATCGATCATTCAAATAGAACGCAACTTCTAGTTTAAATTCCAGTATTTAATTAAAAAATTAATATTTAAAATTTATATAATAGGATGAGAGCTTTTAAAAAACTAAAACCTAGCCACAACGTAGCCACACGGGATGTGTGATAAATAAAAAACAACTTGTCAAATCTTGACGTATGTATATACTGAATGCAACAGTTTTCCTAATACAAAGCAATCTAATCGCCGTTACCACCTTCGTTGTTGTGTTCTTATCCTGTATCTTTTCTTATAACAACACTCTTATCTATATCATTTCATATACAAACATACGTCTACTTAATTAAAACACCTAGTTTTAAAAATATCAGTCTCATCACTCATCACATCATCATTTATTCATTATCATATGCATCATCATCGGATATCATTCTCATTATGTGTTGTCTTTTTTTGATTGAATGCCTCAAAAAAGAGCATCAACATCGGAAGCACCGGCTATGACTCAAGCTGGCATTAGAAAACTAGTTGCTGACAGTGTCACTGCGGCTCTAGAAGCTCAAGCTGCAACAATGGCAAGTGCTAGTAATCCCAACAGGAACCCCAATCCTACTGAAACTCCTGCAGTAAAAATGGGAAACTATAAAGAGTTCATCAACTGTTAACCTTTCTACTTTAATGGTACCGAAGGAGCAGTAGGCCTTATCCGATGGTTTGAACGAAGCGAATCAGTATTCTCTCGTAGCAGATGTGCTGAAGAAAACAAAGTAACATTTTCTACTGGTACTCTAACTGAAGATGCCTTGTCCTGGTGGAATGCATATGCCCAACCTATGGGAGTAGATCAAGCCAATCAAATCACCTGGACTGAGTTAAAAAGACTCTACAACAAGTATTGTCCCCTAAGACTTGAAATAGAAAAATGGAAGAAGAACTTTACAAATCTGACAGTTAAAGGGAAATGATCTTAAACCTTATGATAGAAGATTCCAAGAATTAACATTTCCTATGTCCCGGAACAAGTGGTGGCCAACAACATGAAACTCCTGGGAAGCTTTTATCGAGGGACTACCTCGAAGCATTGAAGGGAATGTTACTGCCTCTAAACCTCAAACTTTAGAGGAAGCCATTAACATAGCTCAAAGGCTAATGGATCAAGTAACTAAGCATACTCCAATACAAGTATCAAGTGACAACAAACGAAAGTTTAACGACAGAATAAATTTCAACAACAACTCCCGCAACAACAACAACTACCGCAACACCAACAATCGCTACAACAATCACCAACTACAACAAAACCGAAGGCAAGAAGCTGTTAGAGCTTATGCTGCTACTCCACCTGGAAACAATAGGTATGCCGGAGACCTCCCATTATGCAAGAGATGCAATCTCCATCACACTGGACCTTGTACTGGCAAATGTAATATTTGCAACAAGGTAGGCTATTTGAGCAAGAACTGTCGAAGCAAGAAGCCAGCCACTGAAAGTAATCAACTACCAGTGACAGTTATATGTCATGCTTGTGGAGAAAAAGGGCATTATACAAATCAGTGCCGAAAGACCAACATCAATGCCCAAGGAAGAGCCTACATGCTGAGAGATAAGAATGCTCATCAAGACCTGAACGTAGTTACGGGTATGTTTTTTCTAAATCAGCATTTAGCCAAAGTATTGTTTGACTCTAGAGGTGATAAAAGCTTTATATCCATATCTCTTGCCTATAAGCTAAATAATCCGTCTATTACAATAGATACCTTTTATGATATTGAAATGGCTGACAGAAACTTAGTAAGCACAAACACAGTTATCAAAGGCTGCACCCTAACTTTGTTAGATCAACCATTCGAAATCGATCTCATGCCAATTAAAGCTTTTGGTATTTCGACATGTCATCGTAAGAACTGGTTGTGTCCAAGTATCATGCCAAAATCTCGGGTGACGAAAGTCGTTTCACATTCCTATCAACGACGAAACTCTAATCATTATCGAAGGGCTGTTGATCATAGTAAAACTCGACTAAATCCTCAAAAACCTTGTATAAAACACCAAAAGATGAAATATCCCAAGGTTGTAAGTTTTATATAATCCAAGTAATGGAAAAGAATCATACGAGAAAGAATTATAAGATATCCCCGTAGTCAAAGAATTTTCACTGTTTTTATCCTGAAGATCTACTGTTGCTTCCTCCAGTTCGCCAGTCGAGTTCCAAATCGAACCTTAATCCCGGAGCACACCTGTAGCTCAGAGAACACCTATAGATTGGCTGCCTTCAGAAATGCAGGAGATATCTAATCACTACAGAAAAGAACAACTGAGGTTATTCATTCGACCATTACTCGCCTTGGGGGCTCCTTCTTATTGTTTAAAAAGAAGAGAGCGGATCTTTTAGAATATGCAATCGATTACCGAGAATTGAAATACCTTACCATAAAGAATCAACGTTACCATTACCCAGATCGATGACTTATTCAATCAACTCAAGGGTTCAAGCCGTTTACCTCAAAAATCGATTTAAGATCAGGCTATCATCAACTGAGAGTAAGGGACGAAGATGTTCCTAAGACTGCTTTCAGAACAAGACACGGACATTATGAATTTCAAGTCATGTCATTTGGTTTAACAAATGCACCTGCTGTATTCATGGATCTCATGAATCGTGTGTGTAAACCATAGTTTGGATAATATTTCGTTAATAGTATTTATCAGATGTAGTATTCACATCTACTCTCGTTGAGACAAAGAGAACATGCGAAATCAAATTGAGATATATCTTTGGAATTCTTTCGAAAAGAGGAAATTGTATGCCAAGTTCTCTAAATGTGATTTCTGGATTCATATCGTGCAATTTCTTGGACATCTCATTTATAGTCAAGGACTTCATGTTGACCCTGCCAAGATTGAAGCTGTTAAAAAATGGACATCTCCCACTACACCTACAGAAGTCTGTCAATTCTTAGGACTCGCCGGCTATTACCGAATATTTATCGAAGGTTTTTTAAAGATTGCAAAGCCTTTGACTAAATTAACCCAGAAAAACAAGAATTATATCTGGGGCGAAGAACAAAAATCAGCTTTTTAACTCCTTAAACAAAAACTCTGTGAAGCACCAATCTTAACATTACCTGAAGGAAACGATGACTTTGTCGTTTACTGTGATGCTTCTCTTCAAGGTTTAGGAGCTGTATTAATGCAAGGAGAAAAAGTCATTGCATATGCGTCTCGACAACTCAAACCTCACGAAGAAACTATAACCACTCCAGAATCTTGAATTAACAGTGATATTTGCTCTTAAAATCTGGGAACATTAACTAACGGTTACAAAGTGTATAGTTTTTTCACTGATCTAACAAAAGTCCTTCAACACATTCTTCGTCAAAAAGAATTGAATATGAGGCAACGCCGATGGTTAGAATTACTCGCAGATTATGATTGTGAGATTTGCTATCATCCTAGAAAGGCAAATGTTTTGGCAGATGCCTTAAGTCGAAAGAAACAAATCAAACCACTCAGAGTTCGAGCATTAATCATAACCGTTCATCCAAAATTACCATCCTAAATTCTTGAAGCCCAAAATGAAGCCCTCAAAGAAGAAAATGTCAAAAACGAAAACCTACGAGGAATGGACAAATCATTCGAAATTCGTCCTGACGGAACTCGTTGTATCAAGAATCGAAGTTGGCTACCACTTTTTGGCGGTTTAAGAGACTTAATCATGCATGAGTCTCATAAATTAAAATATTCTATTCACCCGGGTTCTGATAAAATGTACCACGATCTAAAGAAACTCTATTGGGTGGAGCCAACAAGAAGTGCAATCATTGCGGAATATTGTTTGGCAAAAGTTTACATGTTCTAGAGATTAAAGCAAATGTCAAAGCTATCTGGCTTTACTGGTACAACCGAAATTCCTATGTGGAAATAGGAAGGATAACAATGATTTCATTACACATGCTACCCCAAAACCTCATTGACATGACAACCATCTGAGTCACTTTCCGCGATCGCTACCAATTCAGCGCATTTCATACCACTCGAGCGAGTTAATAGTATGAAAACTCTTACAAGGTTTTATACATCAAAGAATATTCCTCGACATGAGCGTGCCAAACCCTATCATCTCTCAGATCGTGGACAGTCAATTTAACGTCCAGATTGGCAATCGATTGCAACATAGCTTTGGGTACGTCTATTTTAGAAACATGATACAACATATCACCCTGAACGAGGGACAGAGTGAGAGAACCTATGTTGAAACACTCGAAGACATTCTTCTGAAGCCTGTGTCATAGACTTTGGGAAAGGATGGGATAAACACCTACCATTGATAGAAATTTCCTACAATAACAGTTATCATGTCAGTATCAAGGCAGCACCGTTCCAAGCACTTTATGGACGAAAGTGCAGATCACCTGTTTGTTGGGCCGAAGTTGGAGATGTTCAACTCACAGGACCATAAATAATTTATGAAACCACTGAAAAGATCATAAAATTCGTCAACGCTTGCAAGCTGCAAGAGATCGACAAAGAAGTTACGCCAACGTAAGGCGAAAGCCTTTAGAATTTCAGGTTGGCGATCATGTTATGCTAAAAGTATCACCTCGTAAAGGTATCTTTCGATTCGGAAAATGAGGAAAGCTTAATCCCTGATACATCGGACCATTTAAAATCCTTGAACGGATTGGTCCAGTGGCATACAAACTAGAGCTTCCTGAAGAGCTTAGTAATGTCCACAATACTTTCCACATTTCTAATCTCAAGAAATGCTTATTCGATGAATCTCTCATCATTCCAATGAAAGAGCTTCAACTCAATGACAAACTCAACTTTGTAGAAGAACCAGTGGAAATTATGGATCGCGAAATCAAGGAACTTAAGCGAAGTCGTATTCCTATAGTCAAAGTGCGATGGAACTCAAAAAGATGACCAGAATTTACATGGGAACGCGAAGATGAAATTTGTGCCAAATATCCTCATCTGTTTTCAAACATCACTTCAAACTCCAATTAAATCTCGACACGAGATTTCTGTAAGGATAGGGGACTATAACAACCAGTAAATTTTCATCAATGTAAATATCCATCTATTGAGTTAGATGCAATGTACTATCTATCTATATATATGAACCACCTTTTTCAGTGAAATTTTTCGCTTTATTACATTACTTGCATTACCAATATCTCAATATGCAACATAACTTGCATAACTAAAGTTAACGAGCTCACGCAACCTACCTATGGCAATCCTATCTACATATATGTCAAGCAAACATCATAATATGTCAAGTCAATATCTTAATATCATTTTTACAAAGTACATTACTCATATAATGTACCATTTGCGACGTTATATCAAAACAGGCTTTAAACCATTATCGTATACCTCTAAACCCTAATTTCATGAAAGGTTAATATCTAAAGTGAATGTACAAGCTACTAAAGCATATGTACAAGTAATATAACATCTCATTTGAAATATAAACTCCCTCCAAGTCAAAGTACAAGTCTTTAAAAGCACAATGTACAAGTCATTAAGCATGACATCCAAAATAGCCGTTTTACCTCCGTTTTCATTCTAGTTTCTTCACCACCACTTTTGTACAAGCTACTACACTCAATATACAATGTATAAACCCTAATTATTCTACTCATGAGCTCTCACACATATTTTTACACTCAAAACCCTAATTCAAAACCCAGAAACCCTAACCCGAGCAAAATACTAAACCATGACCCGTTTCTTGATTTTTATCCATTGTAAACCCAAACCATTACTCAAATAAGTTGTAATAACTTAATTTACAACATTATCAATCATACTCTCTCATCATTTCATCATTTTACTTCAAATTTATGTGAATTAAATCCAAGAAACCCTAATAGTGCCTTAATATGAACTTTTGACCTGTTTACTCATTTTCGCCCATTTTGAACCCAAAACACCTATCAAATTTTGTTATTAACCCTTAATACAAACCATAAAAACATTAATCCACACTTATATCATCAATGTACTTGAAATCCAAGCTCAAAAACCCTAAACGAGCCCTAATGTACCCGTGACCACAATTCTTTGCAAATTGACCCATTTTGAAAGTTTTTCTTGCAACCAAGCACCTCAATAACAAGCACCTCCATCCATAAGCTTCTTACAATTACCTATCCTAAATATCTAGTCCATTCTTTGTCTTAAAATGAGCCTCATCACCTCTCTTTGTCTCTCCTTTAGCCGCGGCATCACTAGAACAAGCAAACACCCTTAAGTTAGTTTCTAGCCCTAGAAACTCATCACATAGCTTCTACACATCACCCTCTAGCTCTCATAAATGTCCACACCTAGTCTCAAAGTATCCCTTGGCCTCCAAGCTCATTTCGACTATAAATAGGGGCATAAACTCTACATTCTAACTCATCCCCCACTTCCTCCTCTATAACCCTTAATAGCAGCAATCCTTTGCTTAAAGAAGATCCTAAGAGGTCCTAAGAAGTCTCAAGAATAGAAGTGAAGCAAAGAAACCAAGAAAAGAAGCCCCAGAGTTGTTATTCTAGGTGTACAAAGCTAAAAGTCCTGATTTCGACCCGTTTCCAAGCTATAAGCTCACAACCAGGTTCCATAAGCTCACATTCTGTTTTCCTACCCTTATAATGTTCAAATGATCATGCTAAAACTATGGTTAAAAGCTTTGAACTCAAAAACATATGTGTTTTACCTTTTTGATCTAAACCGAGCTCATGAAACCCTAATTTCATGTTTTTACTTAATCTATAAGCTAAACTTATAAAATATTGTTATAATCTATCCTAATAAGCTTATCTAACATTATAATAAGTACTTTGTTAAGTTTTGAAAGAATTTGAACTTAAAACGGTGCGTTTTCATTTTGAAGCCCTAATTTGACCCGTTTTGATTTCTAGCTTAACGAATCGTTAATCTGAACTTTCGTTATGTTAAATCTTCATATTTTAGCTTATATTAATAAGCTATAACCTTCAAATATCTTTTGGAATGTTAAAATAAGCTTGCATGGCAATTCAGACATGTTTTATAAACATTATCCATGCAAAGGGTATATACTATAACTTTTGAAAACTTATAAGTACAAGGACTATTTTTGCCATATTTCTAAAGTTATAACTATAGGGGTCTATTACGTCACTTTTCAAAGTGTAAGGTTTACTTTGCACATCTTTTAAACTTGAATGACCAAACTCGTAAAAATGCAAACTCCAATGGTATATTTTGCCATTTTTCATTCTCAAGGGTCTAAAATGTAACATTTTGAAAAAGTATAAAAATATATTCAAAAGATTACAAGACATAACTTTAATTAACGCTTGTCGTGCTTATCATTTCCAGATATTGATCAAAAGGCTTAAAATCGATTATATCGTATCACAATACTAGGGAGCTTCATATTAAGAGGTTTCATCTTGGTATTACGTTCTGACAGAGTTGTTGGGTTTACGATTTAAAGTGCCCTAGCTCCTCAAACGTTTACTGAATAACCTCTGACTTATGATGGCCCGAACGGTGATACAATACTCTATAATAGTTCAATCAAAGATATACATTATACTTTATAAAGATTTGAAACATAACAATCAAACTAAGACTTGACATAATACCCCAGTTTGTGTGTGACGAAGCCGTTTCTTTCATTCCATATACCTTTGCTATCAATCAAATTTCTCTATAGGGTTAAGGTGAGTTCATAGCCTCACTTTTACTTATTTACATGTTTTATAAACCCGCGAGGGGGATACATGCTCAATTGTTTTTAATATACATAAGTACTTAAAACCGATAGTAAAGTTCATAACCTCGCCTTTACTTATTTACATGTTTTATAAACCCGCGAGGGGGATACATGCTTGTTTACAAACTCTTTTACATACTCATTTATCTTATAACAATGTTATTACTTTACAAAGACTTAGTGAGTTCATAGCCTCGCTTTTACTTATTTACATGTTTTATAAACCCGCGAGGGGGATACATGCTCAGTTGTTTTTAATATACACAAGTACTTAAAACCGGTAGTGAAGTTCATAACCTCGCCTTTAGTTATTTACATGTTTTATAAACCCGCGAGGGGGATACATGCTTGTTTACAAACTCTTTTACATACTCATTTATCTTATAACAATGTTATTACTTTTTAAAGACTTAGTGAGTTCATAGCCTTGCATTTCAATCTTTCAATTGCTTTATAAACCCGCGAGGGGGATACATGCTAAAAATCATGAATGTAATTATTTCTGTATGATGTCCTGATTTATTATTGCCTAAGTAACTATTTTGCCTTTAAGTCCCTAATATCGTGAACCATTAATTACTCTACGGAGTGAGCGCGAATGTTGTGAATAGATCTATTTGGGTTGGACTCTCCGTTGGTGTACCTAGTTATACCGGTAACCAATTGCACACCATTAGAATATAACTACGGGTGTTTTGGCAAAGGCACCCGTTGGGGCTATAACGTATCAAATATATCCCAAGGCTTCGGATTCATGAGCTAATGGCAATAATATTGTTTTATAACGGGTGTATAACAACGTAACCCAATATCAAATTTGCATTCAAACTATTATAACTGAAAACCTATGAATTTCACTCAACCATTGTGTTGACTTTTTAGCATGTTTATCTCAGGTAATTGAGCAACTTATGGCACGGAGTGGCATGGACTTGAAGATGGCTAAAACTTGTTATCATTCACATTGTATGTAACTAGATTTTGGGACCTGCCTTTGTAAATCTCTGATTTTAAATGAATGATAACGTATCTTTTGAACAAACGTCTCTTTTGAGTCATTTTCTATGATTATGATTGTTGTATCCATGAAGTAATACCCCAGATTAGCTTCCGCTGCTATATGTAAAAATAGAGGTGTTACAGATTGGTATCAGCGCCATGATTAAAGTGAACAAGGTTAAAAACCTTAACTATAACTACTTTTCTTTTCTAGCCATCAAAGTCCTCCGTGCCACTGTAGTTTCCAGAATAGTATGCGTAAGAAATTTCTATGGAAGACAATACATAACTATTATACTATTATACAAATAACTTATGTTA
>BQNB010025709.1:331-59353 GCA_026074375.1 Tanacetum coccineum
TTATTCGGTATTTGTTTAAGAAAAACTAGATATAAAACGTATATACGAAACCTGCAAATCAAGTGTTTAATAAAATGTGTACGTGATATCTAGCACTATCATCATTCTGCAACTGCTTAAGTGATGTGCTAAACAATGCACTGTAATGCAGTAGAGTTAAGTGATGTGTTAAACTATGCACTATAATGCAGTAGAATTAAGTCTATGATGTAGAGTTTTTAATGCAGCTACATTGGATTACCATAATCCTAGTATTCATCGTTAGTCAATTAAATGTGAATTGTAACAAAGAATTTTTTTTATTATACAACAACTAAATTAGGTAGAATTAAGTGATGTGCTAGATAATGCATTGTAATGCAGTCCAATCATACTGATATAATGCACTACGATTAAAGCTATAATGCAGTAGACCTAAAACTATAATGTACTCATATGTTTCTGCATATAGTAGTTTATACTATTAGGCTATGAGATAAAAAACGTTATGAGTTTGTTAGAGAGCTAACTATGAGAGATTATTAAGGCCGTTATTATAGTGTGTTTATTTCATCTATGAGTTTTTGTTATTTATTGTTATATCTAGTTATTAACTAATTGTGATAGCATGCAGTTGGGATGGACATTATAAGCTCTCGCAGACCTCATTGCATACTTATCGCTAACATTATGTTGTGGAGATAAAAGATAAATGAGTGAAAATGATAAAAAGAAGATATAGACACTATCAATAGAGAGAGACACTAAGTCAATATCAAGTTAGAACAGATCTAGAACAGAAAAAAAGAAGAAACAAACACCCCCCACCCATAAAAACAAAAGATAAAATCAACATAGATTTTGAATATACAAAATGTCGTACATCATTATACAACATTTGGTATCAAAGAGTCCTACGCATTATCCTTGTGATACTGCAAGAACATCAGAGTGATGCTCTTTAGTATTCACAATGACAATGGAAATCCTGCTTGAGTCAACATCAAACAAGCTCTTGGTATGTGGCTTGTGAGATTCTATATGAATCAAGCTTGTGTCAACTGGATATCGGTAATGGTCTAGTATATGAATTGACGACTCAATCAGTCAGAAAATAACTAACTGATTCACTCTTACCGTGTTGTCTGCTTTATAAATGTAGCAGAACATAAACTTTAATGCACTTGGATTAAACCTATATGCTTTAATTTTATGATAAAATATAAGAGTGTGATGCACCAAATATAAGTTTAAGATGCACTCGCTCTAAGGTTTTCATTCTTTGAATAACATGCTTCTGTTTGATGTATGTTACAAGCTGACCCCGGTTGATTTATTCGTGTACTACACCGTAGAACAATATTGTTTAGTGCATAATAGTTAACGAATGCAGAAGAGCCATGGAAATATGTTTTTCATATCGTTACAGATAAGATGAATCTTGCTGCAATGAAGGTTTGGTTTAAAAATAGTTCAGTAGAAGTCAGTGTTGTTGTAGAGGTAAAAGCAGTTGAAGAATGATTTCATGTTTTACTTTTCTGCCATCAATAAAAATGGAACTGTCATTACTTTCCTTACCTAAATTTCAGCATGCAGCCTACCTAGCAAAAGCTCAAGGACTCCGCGTAATTGATGCAGTGATGGATGTCTTGAACAAATCTAGCTATAATAGAGCTTTTTTGTACGGAATTTGATTGTTTGCAATTGCTACAGCCTAGTGAAATGGCATGCCCTATCGATCCATAGATTGTGGTTCTAGATAAAGGCAAGTATGTTGATCAGCAGACACTGAAACATCAAGAGAACCCTGAGGTAAATTTTATTTAATCGATTTCTATTGTGACTTAATTTCAAGTCTATAGCATTAAAACAAATTCTTGCTCCGTTGTTGTTACAAATTGAAGGATGTGCCAACTGGGGAACTACAAAGGAACATGCTTTAATCTGTTGACAGAAATATTGTACAAATAATTATGCATGGTACAAGACTGACTATAATGGGAATCTACAGTTATTTCAAGGGCCAATGTCATCACATCCTATAATACTTTCTTTGTCATCAATTCAACTTAGACATTTAACCTTTTTATGCATTATGAGTATCGCTGAATCTCTATGTTGTTTCATGTTTGTCCAGAAACAAATCAACAATTGCAGTTAGACAACCACATATAAGAGTTGTAGGAATAGAAGAGACAAATGAAGCAACTCGTGGTCCAGCCAATTTTACAACAGAAGAGGTTGTCACAAAATTTTCATATGTATATTGTTGGTTATTAATAAGTATACACTTTATTTAGTAGTTCAATTGATTTGTTTATATACTTTACTAAGTTTTTGTGTTTTTTTTAATGCTTAATGCAGTAGGTTTTGTACTGTCATGCATTAGGTTTTGCACTGTCATGCGGTATATTTTGTACTGTCATGCAGTAGGTTTTGCATTGTCATGCAGTAGATTTTGCACTGTTATATACTGTAATGCACTAACAAATAACTCTGTAATTTAATATAATATTAAATAACAGTAATACAGTAGCGTATTACTATAATGCAGTTAAAAATGTAATGTATTATAGTTTTTTACTGCATTACAGTCTTATATTATACTGCATTATTGCTTATTTCTACTGCATTACAGGTATATTCTATTGCATCTCAGTTATATGTAAAATATAAGATTGCAATACAGTAGAATATAACTGCAATACATTATAACTGTTCTGTAGTAGAATATAACTATAATGCAGTAGAATATAACTTGGCATGCAACATTTTCAAATAAGTTTTCAGGTCCTTCCTTCTTCAGCTATTTTAAAAACACACCATAACCGACATACGTTTCCACGTGTCTCATCAAAAATACTCCACACTCAAAAGCATTGTAGAGTATCTTCCAATTAAACTTTACTTGCTTACAATCAGTCGTTATAAAATCAGCTATTTTTGGTTTGTTATTTCTTTCCATGTGGTCAACGAAAGATTCTATCTGTAAAATAAAAAATTATAAAATAAATAACTGATGTGCTAGTTTTAACACTATGATGCAGTAGAAATAACAGTCTTATATTTCCTAGTACATCATTGTTATTTTATATTCTGCTGCATTACAGTCTTATATTCTACTGCATTACAGTTCTATTCTACTGTAATGCAGTAGAAATAACAGTAATGTAGTACTGCATTACAGTTATATTTCCAGCACCTCCTGAAAGCCTGTGTCTGAATCCCTCTTCAATCGGTTTCTGTATAATGTTTTCAAACGTCAAACTATATACCAGGAATCAACTTCACTTCAAGGTAAAGACTACTTGACAAATGCACACTCTCCAGTTTTGAGTCTTTTGTTTGAATACAATATCACTGTACATTGAGATTAACATATATGTTTTATTTAGTAAAAAACAATTGTGATGTAGTATAAAATAACTATAATGCAGTAGGAAGCCAAATGTGATGCGGTAGAATATTAATTATAATGTAGTAATCAATTGTAAAAAAATGTATTGAATACAAATCATCAAGCAAGATTATCTTAGTTTTATGAAAAAATCCTATGTATCTTTTGTAGGTTCTTTTTTTAACGTTCAATATAGTTTTATTTTCAGTGCATCTCTATTAAATTATTGTGCATCACAGTGGTATTCTTAGTGCATCACTATGTTGGTTTATATATCCAATGTATCATAGTTATAATCTTATTGCATCACAATTCAAAATCCAGTGCATCACAGTGTTATTTGAGTGCATCAAAGTGTTTTTATTACTGCATCACAATATTTGTTAGTACAGCAAAATTAAGGCATCATTCTATTAATATTTTTGATTCAGTTGTTGTAGTTCAAAATATTCTTTATAGTTAAGTGAATATATATAATGGTATGCACTAGAATTTTACACTGTGATGCACTTGATATGTACATTATGATGCACCTGTTGTATACACTGTGATGCATTAGTATTTTCAGTGCATCATAGTTAATAATTTAGTGCATCACAATGAAAAATTTAGTGTACAGTTAATAAACTTGTAAACCTATGCTCAATCATCACTATCAAATAATTCATGATTCAATACAAGTAAACCCACTTTACGTAAACATTAAAAGATCCACACAAGTAGTAGCATGATTCTATGATAATAATAAAAAATGGACTACGTCTACTCCTTTGATGCGATTCAAGACCAACCTTCACCACTAGTTTAATTTCTGCAACAAGCCCTTCATTTTTGTGCTATCTTCATCATGACCAATAATATTAGCATAAGCACATCAGAGCAGAGACACGACATTTCTAGAGAGTTTCGACAAATGCATGAAGTTGTCAATGAGTAGACGAGTCATGATCTGCATCCATTGAAGAATCAAAGGAATCTCGATTCTGATGTTCATTGTTCTTCACTCCATATCCTCCTTCGTGAGATATATGATAGTTTTGAAGGCTGCGACAAACTGGGCTTTACAGAGCATTTGAAAAGATGTAGTTCCTTGGTTGCTGATCACCCTACTCTGAACAAAACCCTTGCATACCAGTAGGAATACCAGACGACCCAGAATTTGTAAACGGGCTTATGGCTTGGGTTTGCTGCTGCTGTGGAGCTCTTGGCCCCATCGATAAGCTGAAGCAACAGTGTAATACATCTGTCACACCGTGTCTCATAAAGCTTTCTATTATATGTATCAACTGAAGATTAAAGTACCTCATCCCTGTCATCCGTCAACTCGAGTTTCAGTCCAAGTCCCCACACTTGGTATTCACCTTTCACCATCCAGATTCAGTCTGCTTATGGAACTCTTGAAGATACTGTCTGGTACTATAGAAAGTGGCACAAAGCTTGTAGAATATTATCAAGCTGAGCATGCCCCATGGAGCTCCGTTGATCTTGCAACTAGGGTTCAAATACTAGTTTGGAGTGTGAAGCTGATACGTACATCTCGTTCATCTTTGATTTATTTTGTTGGCTCAGGGGATAGGCTATTCAGTTGCATCATGGCAGCCCTCGTATCTTGTCTTGTCTGGGTCGTATCTTTATTTGTTGGAATCTCAAACATCCCAGAACTATCAGCGGTGCACTAGGTGAATATGGTCTTTTTTCTGCTTTGAGAGTCGGATTAGAATATAACGTATGTTTAATCATTTTAAGTGAAGTTCTTTTGGGACTGTGGACTTATATATATATATTATAAACTGAAATGCTGAAGCATGGCTGGTAAGCAAGCTATGAAGTACCTTCAGACAATGTTGGAGGTTCTTCTTCCTGTATTGCTGTGTGTATTTGAGGCATGGGCATCCAGAAGGTAAATGACGTTTGCTGTGTGTACCTCGATAACGTCGCGGCTAGCAAGTGCTTCTCTTATGTTGGTACCTACCTACATAGTCAGATTACGATTATAACAATTACTATATATAGTGTTTACTGTTTAGTTAAAAAAACAATGGCAACGAGAACATACCACAAGTTTGTATCCATATCTGAACTCTGTAGCTGAATGCAACACATGATGCTGTCGAATTGCTGTTTTCTAAACTTATTTCTCGTCCTGTTTTATATACAAAAACAAGTACCAAATCTTATTGTTACAGATATTGATATCAATGAAGGAAATAAAGTAACGCATTCGGTTATATGTTAATACTTACTTTGTGAATAACTCCTGTAAGATTTTTATTTAATGTCTTTGTATATGTATTTCCCTACAAAGTTATCTTTATTATTCGAGATAGAATTAAAGACATATTTTAGGAGTATTGTTACATATTCTTACAAAATAAGCGAAGCTGCACACTTGTACTTTAACAGCTTATAAATAGTTGTTTAAAAGTAGAATTAATAAGCAATCCTCTAAAAAGTAGCAGGAGAAACCTTTTATAAACTCACGGATCGTAGCGTAGGCCTAGCTGGGAAGTCAATGAAACTTTCCAGCTCGAGGCTAGAAGGTCCTCAGGTTCTCTAAAGACCCCAAGGATGTGGTCGATTGACAATCAACCGCTCTAATAGTACTCTTGTGATCTGTTCCTGGATGGCCTCCTGCATTGGTTTATAATAAGCTTTTTAGGTCAACATTACAACCTTTTTGTGTGTTTATATTCAATGTGATAAAAGATGGAATATGGATTAAACAACGATTATAAATTCATCTCACCTGATTTGACTCAAAAAATAAGTAAAGAAGGATGAATGAGAAATAATGCGTTTGGTTGTTGGGATAACGCAATTGGTTCGCAACTGCATTCAAAAAGAGGTATCGTCCCTCTGTCTCGAGCTCAAATATTAAGATTTGAAAGATGTCCAAAGCAGCACCAACCAAGAAGATTGACAATGAAGCATTACTTGCCATTGACTGTCCATCAGGAGTCCTTACCTGCAGCTGCTGGATGGCCTACATAATTAGCACTATTTATCAGAGCTTTGCACCACAATTGCTGTCGTTAACACCATTATTACCTTTCTAAGTTCATTTCTTCCTAGAAGAAGGTAAAACCAAACACAACAGGAAACTAATAGAACTCGCATTTCCATTTATTCATTTTGGTTTCCACTAAACAAACAACCCCTTAGTCTATTCCTGATGATTTTGTCTCTGCACGAACTTCAACCCTTACAGGGTTTCTTAATCCTGCTTTTGCAAGTTCTTCAACAGCCTCCTCATGAGCTCAAACAGCCCAACTAATAAAAACAACTGAACAAAAATTCAAGATTTTATATAATACCTATGTTCCATCAGTAACATATAATCACCCTTAAAATACACCTAAACGATCCTAAAGCATATCCAAACAATTCACCACCAAATTCCAACAACAAGCAGAAAGGGTGCCCCGCGTCCAAGAATATCAACATACCGTATGAAATTACCCTAAATGATAGTAAGCTCTCACGAATCACATCTAGAGTTTAGATGGATATCACTTGGCCTGCTCCTGGACTCTTTTCTTGTACTCGGGCAGATTCTGCACAAAGTGGCACAAATCAAAATAACCATTGCAGCATAAGCTCTTAATTTACATCATAAATTCTTGAAAAAGTATAGCATGTTTACCCTGGTAAAGAGCACAAATGAATCATGTTGGTCAGGACTAGCAGGTTTTGGAGTGTCCAACAAGTCTTGGATACCACAAAGCATTTGCTTAACTGTAATTGCTGGTCTCCACCCTTAGAAACATTTACATACGGACAACCAAATCTTACTAATAGAAAATAAATAGCCAAAAATATCGATGCTTTTTCTTTGTTAAATTATTAGTAAATGTCGAATTACTTACACTGCTTTCACTAAGGATCGACAGACAAACCATTCCAGATTGATAAACATTGAGATGAAAAAAGTCTTTTGGAAAGTTGCACTTAGGTAGCTTGCTTGGATAATCGTCAGTGAAAATAAGGGTAAGTGGAAAATAACCACCCTTCCAAACAAGCTACACACGCGATTTAGGGGCTATTTGGAGTTGCAGTTTGAACATGATCATGTCACATAAAAGAATCAGAATTACATAATCAATAGTGACAAACAAGCTGCGAGGATGGTGTTTGGTTGTGCTGTCGAATTTTTATAATCTACAGATTCACATGTTAAATGACCTCTGAATTCACAGAATAAGTTCTAATAGGGCTATTTCTAAAATAGATTATCTAAAACTGATTTATTGACACCTCATGACTACAAACCACAAAAATATTATGATGCAAGCAGCACATTAATAAGCTAATTTGTTATTTATTGTTTCCTAAGAATACTAATAGATTAATGGCAACAATGCAGTAAGCATAGCTACTGTTTCTGCGTGCATCATCACAAATATGTCACAGTCTGTACCATTGTAGGATGTTGTCTAAGGCATATTCAAGATTTTATGTCTGGCCCATTAAAAATTCGGTGCATTTTTTGTGCTTAATCCTTCCCGTGTAATCATTAAATGAGCACCTACGGCATCACAATTTAAATTCAAATGCATCGCACAAACAACCAATTATATAAACACATATATGCACATAATGCAACCTACATTTAATCTAATTCATCCTCATACACGGAAATTGAACACCTACTACATTACTACTTTTTACCATCTGCATTATGCATATAAATACACACACAAATACTTTTCGACAAGTAATACACCCTACATGTGACCTAATCAAAATGTATATGCTATAGATAAGAACCTACTACATCACTGTATTACACCAACTGCATCATGCATACAAATACATACAAAGACACTTTTCGACATGTAAAATACAATACGTGTGATATAACCTAACCTTATATGCTACATATTAGAACCTACTACATCACTGCACTACACCAACTGCATCATGTATACAAATACAAATATAGACCTAACCTAACCTCATATGCCACAAATAAGAGCCTACAACATCATTCATTACACCAACTGCATCATGCATACAAACATACACATAAAGACTTTTCAACAGATAAAACACACTACATATAAAATAATCTAACCCCATATGCCACAACCAAATATCTACTGCATCATTTAATCAGACCAACTGCATCATGCATACAAACATACACATAGACAATTTTTGACAAATAAAAATACATTGTGCATAAACCAATCTAACCTCATATTGCACAAACAAGTACCTACTGCATCAACTCAATACACCAACTACATCAAGCATACAAACATATACACATATACTTTTTGACAAATAAAACACACTACGCGTAAACTAGTCTAACCTCATATGCCACAAACAAGTACCTACTGCATCATTTCAATACACGAACTGTATCAAGCATACAAACATACACTTTTCGATAAATAAAACACACTGCGCGTAAAGTAATCTAACCTCATATGCCACAAACAAATATCTACTGCATCATTTAATCAAACCAACTGCATCATGCATACAAACATACACATAGATAATTTTCGACAAAACATAAAAACACCCAACGCCCTTGGGGTTGTCTTAAACGTTATTGTAAGATTAAATCACAAGCAATTAAACAAGAATCACGATCATTGAAAAATAGAGTTCGAAATTAAACTTACGAGGCTAAAATCAACGATTTGTAGATTTCATCTTCCATTAAGGTCGTTCTGATTTATGGTGGTTGATGCCGTAACAACTTCGATAATGATTGAATCAACGATTTACAGTTTGTGATTGAGTAACGATTGTGATTTTTGATAACAATTAGATGATTCAACGGTTATACTTAAGTCTAATATGTGTTGATTTTAAATCGCAAAATGTATGAGCATTATTATCTGAACTTAGAGTTGGTGTAATGTGCGTAATTTTGAGAAGAAAATTAGATCGAAAGTTGTTCTGGGATAGAATAAATGGTTGTATTTGGTAAATTACACTATTTTCTAATAGCCAATTGAGTTTGCAGTATTTAACTAAAAATAAGTTATCCACTGCTTTTTTTTTGATACATTCAAATTTGATCCATATGGCTAGATTGGGTATCCTTACCCTTTTTATTATAAACTTTATTTTTATAACCCTACCCTAATTATAATATGCTATATGATATCCTATATACATATGTATAATGTTTCTATACAATTATACATTTGTATCTATACATTTACCGCTATTTGTAATATATATACCTCACACCTATACTAATAGTTGTTATAAAACTATTTTGACACGCATTTTTAGATAGTTTATAAACAATTTATTCAAATAGTACATTTTATGAGGATTCCGTGCATATAAGAAACTCGAAAAACAGAACTAAAACGAAGGAGTTATAGATTTTTCAAGGTTTCGATAATTAAATATATAAAAAGTGTTTTTATAAAACTTATTTTATAAAAACCATTCCTGCATAGAATCTTATATATTCTGTAAACATTTTATTATTTTAGATTATCTCAAAACGATTTCGTAGATATAAAGTACAATAAAAATGAAATTAAAACGGAGTTATGATTTTTACAAGATATCAATAATTAAGTTTGTAAAAAGTAATTTTATAAGTAACAGTTTACTGTTACTATTCACGTATAGATTTTTATAAATATTATAAGTATAATACTTGGATATATTTTCTCAATATGAAACCGTGGGTATAAAAAACGTGTAAAACGGAGTTAAAACAAGAAATATAATGTTTTCTATGCACTATTTTACTCTTGTGCACTATTTTCCTGACATGTATAGCGTTGGTTCGTTTTAATAAAAACTTTACAAGACAATGAAGTATTACTTATATAATAATTATATATGTTTTTAACTTTATAAATATTATTTTACAAAATGATTAAACTATTTATATAACATTATATAAATAATAAAAACATTAAATCAAGTAATGTTAACAAATAATCAATTGTTGGACAAACATAATATTCTTACGGACACATATACTCGAACATTAAATATCAAGCGTAACTTAAATATTGTTTCGACAATTATGATTTAAACCAAAACTCTTAGGTGATGATATAACTCTATAATTTATATTGTTGTATTTATTTCAATTACACTATACTCATACGACCTATAAATAATTAGGTTGCATTCGGAATTTACATGGCGATTCACTCATTTGATTTATATAATCTATTCATTCACTGAGGTGAGTTAATAGCCCCATTTTATACAATTACAATGATTTACGACTTTTGGGGTGAGAAACATGCATTGTTTTACATTTAGACGCAAGTACACTTTGCCTATGAATCATGAACAGTCAATTACTAGAGGTAAGCGCGAGTGTTATAAATAGATCTATTTGGGATTGACATCCCCGTTCAGGTGAGTAGCGCTCACTTGCTTCGGTGTACCGAACTAACGGACGTATACCATGTCGAAACATTTTGGATGTGGCGGGTTGAACATCTACACGGGCACATTATTGGCATTAATTTGCAAACATACATGTTGTAGCTTCAGTGTCATGAGCTTAGAGAATTGTAATTACATTTTAAGATATTGTATGTGTTACATATCTTACACTTTGAATCTTGCGGTCCTACCTTTATATACATACATAAACCTGTGAATTCACCAACTTTATGTTGACATTTTAAGCATGTTTTTCTCAGGTCAATATGTGCACAACATGGATATATTTGGAAGCATCATTTTGAAGTCTAAATGCACTAAAGATTTACTGCATTACATTTTTGGACATTCTGTTATGTATTAAAATCTTTATGTTTTCACAACAATGAATTATTTAAGCTTGGAGCTTTTGTAAAAAACATTACAGTCAATCAAATATATCTTTTTAAAATGACTCATTTAGAGGTCGTTCTCATATCTTGTGCGGTTGACACTCCCGGACAATTAATTCGCTGCGACCCAATTTGGGGGTGTTACAGATCGGTATCTAGAGCCAAGGTTATAGAGAATCTAGGTCAAATGACTTTGCTTAGCCGACTATAACCCGTTTTCTAATATTGCAATCATACAAAAGTGTTTCAAATGGACATACATGAAATATTTGCTTTACATTGATTGCCTTCCATATTTCTATATACGTACTTATATTATATTACGTATATTTCTATCATGTATTATATATATTATAGCTTATATTTAGGTTAATTTTATTGTTTATACATTCAATGTGCATCTTTGACAGTTACCTTACACGTCGCGTATAATTCTAATTGTGTGCCATCGGATGATTTCAGTAGGCATCTAATAGAGTGAGACAGAGGCACCTGAGGATTGATCATTCTATGGCACCTGTACGTTCCAAAGCAGCAGGCACACCATCTTCCTACTACTTTCCTAGACCCGACACCTACCATCACCAGATTATGTACCTGGCCCAGAGTACCCAGAGTACTTGGTACCATCTGACGATGAGGTACCTATTGAGCATCTAGCCTCTACGGCTATGGATGCTTTCACCTAGCAGCCACCTACTCAACCGGGCTTCCCCCCGCCGCGCCTATGTTGCTGACTGCGATCCTTTAGAGGAAGACCCGGAGGCAGGACACCGACGAGCGATCCTGCTCAGACGTTTCCTTGATGACGAGAGATATGATCGATGCATGAGGAGGAGGGCAAGTAGTGCGAGAGGAGCAATCTAGCCTTACCCCGACCGACTTTACTACATTACCTGATATTGACATCTGTCCCCTCAGCTGAGGATACAGTTTGGCATTTGAGACCGCGACGTCAATGCTCCTTACACACCACCCATCAACTAGATTCGCAGGCTAGGATATTTGTTACCAACCCCAGACACCCGATGCAGCTGCTACTGAGGTACTCATTGCTCTGTGGTTGCTACTCTACTACCTCATCAATCTATTCACACCACATCTCCACTTACTCTACGATCATTCTACTCCCCAAGATTCCCTCACCACCTATTTATCATTTACCTTCACTACCACTACTATTTGACATTGCACAATCATCACTTTGACTATACCCTGTTATCTCTAACATAGGCGAGGATGTTTCTAGAGGACTGTTGCTCGCCACCTCAAGAAGAGCGTTGTGTTTGATTGCCTCCTGTCTTAGTTTGAAGGTAAGCGGGGAGTCTCAGACCCAGGTAACATACTAATAGCAGCCTGGAATTGGATGTTACTCATGCTACTGATTTAGTTTTCGATTGGATACTATGTATGCTACCCCCTAGACGTTCCTATGTCTAGATGTACATTCTCCAATTTCAATGTCACTTTTTACGCGGGACTACTTTTTATTCTTCCACTATTTACTTTAGTCCGATACAGTTGTTTACTTTTAATTTAACTGTTAAGGTTAATCGCGTATATTCATATAGGGGACTTTAGAAAAAAAGGCATTTAACGTATAATGGTCTTCACCAAAGTAAATTCATGGTTTACGTCAAGCAAGTGTTAGGTAATTATTAGGAAGATAATTATTGACTTTGCGCATTTTATTTTTATTGGTCACGTAAAAGGCTTACGTTTCGCAAGTAAAAATACGTTTAGACACACCCTCGGAAATACATTAGAAACCTTATCTTACACTCAAACCACATACCAACGTTAATCCTTAAAAAAAATTTATTCAATTCTGGTCGTTAATTAACTCATGTTGCCGAACAATGGTAAGTAAATACCACATTCAAATGTGCGTACCCAATGTGTTATAAACAAACTAGCAAATCTTCTTATTGTCCCACTATAGTTCATGTACACTCTAGGTATTAAAGAAAAGGTACTAACTTATCCCTCTATTAGTCATTACATATTGGAGAAATAACATTTGATTCCCTTGTTGTCACATATTGATACCCGAGGCTAAGAAATCACCCACACTCACATCTCAAAGATTTCATAATCTTAAACAATCTTGTACTACTAGCTAGCCAATTAAGGAGTCATGACTCAAGCATTGGTATTAAGAAAACCTGTTTTAGTGCTAACTAGAACCCTCAAAAAAAAAAATAAAACCAACACTTAAGGCTTGGTTTTGTTTTAGTCAGGATTAGAGAACACTTACTCACTATTAAGCCTATATATACCCACTTATATTGACCCTTAAACATTTCTTACAACTCCTAAACACTCTCTCAAACAAAAACCATCCTTATTTCTCCCTTGGTTTCGAATTCATCACAGTCAAACCAAAACACCTTGTCACATTTCACTTCTAAGCACACAAGGAGTACTAGGACTTCATAGGAAGATAAACGAGCTAAGTTTGGGTATTTGATAAACTTTGAAGCTTAGGGTCGACATACATTTGGGGCCCACAGCTTTATAATAAGCTTACTTGAGCTTATTGATGGGTTAAAGGGCTTATTGAACTCATTGGATAGTAAGTCACACGTGAGAAACCTTATTGGGACACAAATGAGCTTAACAGCCCACTAGCGAGGCCCAAACGGCAGGCCAACAGCCAAATAAGCTCTAACAACTTATTTAGGAACTAAAACAGAATGTTAGGGCTTGTTGGAAGTCAAAATGGCTAATGGACCTTAAGGGATCAAACCTAAAGGCTTAAAGAGCTTATCGGGTACATAATGGGCCCAAAAGCCCATTAACGAGGCTTATTTGCTTATAAACAAGCCGAACTGTAAAAACAGCTTAATCAAGTCCATAAGTGCTTATTAAGACTAGGAAAATAAGTTATCACATGTATAAACCTTTTTGGACTTTTTGGGCTAAAGTTATTGAGCTAACGAGCCCAATAAGCTCAAATAAGCTCATCCGAGATTATTTATAAGCTGACACAGCTTATGTAGCTTATTGGAGTGTAATAAACGCTATTGCGACTTGTTGAAACTAAATTAGGCTTAAAATGTAATTTTTACAAGTTAGGGGACCAAAAGTGTCAAATTGTAAACTTAAGGGTTAAAACTGTTAAAACTGAATTTATAAAGTTAGGGACTGTTTTGGTCACTTCTGAAACTTAAAGGGTTGTTTTGAAAGTATAAGGACCTAAAGTGTAATTTTTGTAAAGTTGAAGGACTAAAGGTGTAAATTGTGGAAACTAAGGGATTTAATGTAACTATTTTATTTTCATAATCATCGGGACTGTTTCTTGTAAATATAGAAATCTAAGGGTATTTTATGACGAAGTGATTTTATAAACACTTACGAATCGGACATGTTATAATATTTATTAGATATTATACAAATTAAAACACGACTTAATAAATATGTATATTTATTAATAACGTTTATGCCTATATACTTGAACGTGTAAAATCGTATACCCTTCCCAAGGAGTCATCATAGTAATGACAATATACAAATAACATGTGCACCATCCATGTGATAACAGTATATATTAACTAGCAACGTTTATGCATATACTTGAACGTGTGAAGTTGTATACCTTCCCAAGAGCTATTAAGTAAAGACAAACACAATAAACATGTGCACCACGACACAAGTGATAACAATATATATATAAACTAGTAATTTATTATAGTTTATACATTAAGTCGTTAGCCTAATGCTTTATAATTATTTAAATGATTTACATCTTTGGGGTGAGAACATGCTTTATTTTACAAACTGGACGCAAGTGTACATTTTATAAATGATTACGTGTTTTCCTAAGTAGCAATAACCCACTGAGCCCTTTTATCATGAACTGTCAATTACTAGATTGTGAGCGCGAGTGTTATAAATAGATCTATTTGGGATTGACGTCCCCGTTTGGGTGAGTAGTGCTCACTGTGCTGGTTTGCCGGACAACAAACGTATACCATGTCAGATTTGGGATGCTGCTGGTTAGAACATCAGTCACGGGCAAATGTTGGCAATTTATTGCATTCATACATGTCGAGCTTCAGTGTCATGAGCTTAGGAAAACGTAATTACTTTTTATGATGTTTGCATCTGTTGCTTAATCATACACTTGGAAATCTTGCGGTCGTACAATTGATTTACATAAACCAATGAATTCACCAACTTTATGTTGATCTAAGCATGTTTTTCTCAGGTCAATAAGGCACGAGGTGCCCAGATACATTAGGGGTCACTCTTTGGAGAAAGTCAATACTAAAGATTTGGGTCGTATTACATTTTGGGTTATTTGTTTATAACAGAAATCTTTACTTATATTGTCGAACAATTTGAAGCCATGAGCTTATGTAATGAACAAGTATCTTGTTAATCCAATGTATCTTTTTAAAACGACATGTTAGTGGTCGTTCTCATATCTTGTGCAATTGATCTATGAAGTAACGCCCTCGGATATTCAATATTCAGCCGCAACCCGTATTTTGGGGGTGTTACAAGATTGGTTTATAGAGCCCAAGGTTATAGAGAATCCAGGTCAATATAGCGGTTTACACGGACACACATTACATTCACAAATGGGGTTTGAACTGCATTCTACAAATGGGGTTTGCACGGGAACACATACATTACTTGTTTGCAAATCTAGCATATATGCTTACATGACATACATTGTTTTAGCATTAGTAGTTTACTAAGTGCTTGCATGATTATATACGAGTATATAAATTATATTACGTATATTACTATAAGAGTCTTAAAATTAATACTTATATAAGTTATTTTTGTTTTTACAGCAGTCATGTCTTCTGCATCATCTGCGGTTACCTACACTTTGTCATACCACGATCTGAGCAGGGTCGGGTATTTTGGGGAGCTGACAAGGAGTTGTCGGACGGTGGTCCTCCACGAGTCATCGTATACGGATACTACTAGGATCACTATGCAGCACTGGGCAGGCCCCCATCTTCACAAGGATTACATACCTGGCTCGAGGGGCCACAAAACTACCACCAGTACCCCGCAGGACGAGGTATGAGCGTGTAGCCTATGTTCTTACAACCACATGATCCCTGGTCTATGTGCCAGAGCCTTTGTACCTAAGTATTACATGGGATGGATGTTGTCATGTGTTTCGGCTGAGGAGCAGCCATTACCTCACTGTTGTTTCACCTACTGCTGAGTCACCAGGATATGTTGTTGAGTCGGATCCAGAAGAGGATCCAGAGGAGTATGAGGATGATGAGACAGAGGATGGTCCGGTTGACTATCCCATTGGACGGGGGAGAGGATGGAGATGATGATGACGGCGATTCACCCGGAGATGACACCGATGATGAAGATGAGGATGAGGAGGATGAAGATGAGGAGGATGAGGAGGGAGGAGGAGCACTTAGCTCCGGCCGACTCCGCTGTTGTTGTACCTACTATTGAGCTTGTTTCCCCACCTGAGGGAACAGAGCCCGCTTACACCTCACCCTCACTGATCCATTACTACCTCTGAGATTAGATATACTGTCCGGCTTCAGGCTTCCATATCCCTTCCACCAGAGGCAGAGGTTGAGAGACTTCTAGCCATGCACTACTAACCACCATCACCACCTATCTCACTATCACCACCCTCTGCAGGGGAGCGCCTTGCTAGGTGCACGGCTCCATCTGCACACATTCATCACCACCACTTATACCATCACCATTACTACCATCATCTGGGTGTCCAACCCAAACCCATACACTCAGGATAGCCTCCACTCAGGCCCTTATTGATGCGGTTACTGCCGCATTACCATCACCTCCACTACCACCACTACCACCATCTCTGTACATACCACCACCTGTTGACCGTAGGGATAATATTCCCGAGTCTAAGCTGCCACCTTGTAAGAGGTCATGCTTGTCTACTCTAGGCTCTAGGTATGAGGTCAGGGAGAGTTCTACTGCTAGACCTACCAGAGGTCGTGGGATAGATTATGGGTTTGTCATCACCGTAGATGCTGAAGCGAGACGACGGGGGATTAGAGAGGTTGGGTATGGTATTAGGGATACTTAGGTAGATCCGGTAGAGGCAGTTCTTGAGATAACACCTATGACCTTGGGAGAGGTTAATACTAAGGTTACAGAGCTTGCTGAGCTCTATGAGCATGATACACAGGACTTATATGCTCTACTAGAGGATGCTCAGGATAGTAGGACCCAGTTATCACAGCAGGTCGACTTACTTATGGAGGATAGGAGGACCTCCTTCAGGAGGACGTACTGATTATGAAGAGGAGGCCTATGCTTCAACGTGTGGCTTCTGGGCTCCCGTAGATAGGATTTGTGTATCTAGACAGTCCATAATGAGCTTTAGGCCCACCCGTGAGGGGCAGGTGTTGACACGAGTACCAGCTCCAAGCCACATCAGACTTAGCTACGTTGCTGGGTACTACTTAATTGAGAAAAACATCAGGTTACATGAGACTCGCTCACTAGATTACAGAGACTGGATGGCAGAGCTTTGAGAGATGTCCATAGGCGCCAGGCACAGTTGGTAGAGTTCTCCGCAGGATAATAAGAGACATGAGGCAACGGAGATGGGTTAACATGCATGCATGAGTTGTTAGTACTCTCGACGAGCCCTCCGTCATAGGAGAGATAGTACAGCCAAGGAAACCAGACGCTTGCCAGTACCAGACTACAGGAATGCTTCTAGGGATGCGATTGTCGCACCTCTTAGTTGGTTTATTGTCATTTCTATTTATGCTAGATCACGTCATGAGATGACTAGATTCATTGCCACACCCTTGTTCCACTATCACTAGAGTTACGTTGTAGGGCGTATTACTGTTATATTACTTACCCACACTGCATCCATTAGCAATGCTGATATTCTATATCGATCTGACTCGCTCTGCTGACATCACTCCACTGATTTTTGCACCTCCGCCTACCACAAAAATCCGCACTTGACGTTGGTAATCATATTTTCATAAGTTCATGAACCCACGCTGTACCTCCCTCAGATGTGTTATGTTGTATTATATACCTTCTTGCTGTTATTACTTCTCATTTGTTTAAGCGTTTGAATATAATAATCACGATTGTTAACCTTACGTTTTGTCTCTTGTGATTTTGACGAATTCATAGAACCTGTGACTACGTACAAGGACCGAACATATCCAGGACCAATACATGACTCAAGAATCCGTTTTCAAGCTTATGATTGACAAGCCCTTCTGCGAAACTCCACCAATGAGATGGAAGCCACCAGTAGTTCAGTGGGGGATAACTGAAGGCTTGTTTGCTCTAGGCTCCAGGTATGAGGTCGGGGAGAGTTCTACTGCTAGACCTACCGGAGGTCGAGGGGTAGACTATGGGTTTGTCAGCACCTTAGATGCTGAAGAGAGACGACGAGGGATTAAAGAGGTTGGGTATGGTATTAGGGATACTTGGGTGGATCCGGCAGAGGCAGTTCCTGAGATAGCACATATGACTATGGGAGAGGTCAATACTAGGGTTATAGAGCTTGCTGAGCTCCATGAGCATGATAAGCATATCACAGCGAGTCACTATGGACTCGCAGCGGGTCGACTTGCTTATGGAGGATAGGATAGCTCATCAGGAGACAGTACTGATTGTAGAGGAGGAGGCCTATGCTTCCCGAGAGGCTTGGGCTCATGTGATAGGATTGAGTCAGGCGGCCCATTATGAGCATCAGACCCACTGTGAGTAGGTATATGCACACGAGTCCCAGCTCCATGCACATCAGACACAACTACAATTGTAGGGCACTCTTATTCGGACACAACACCAGGTACATGAGACTCACTCCTATATGCAGCAGGCTGAGATGGCAGAGCTTCGAGAGACTGATCGTAGGCATCATGCACATATAGTAGAGACTCTCCGTGTGATGAGAGACATGAGGCGAGAGATGGGTGACATGCAGGCCAAGTTGTTAGCACTGCGAGAGCAGCAGAGGAGAGCTAGACAACTAGGACCAGATGTTAGAGTTCCAGATCACCAAGATGCTTCTAGAGATGCAGATAGTCACATCTAGTAGTTTATGTCATTTTACTTTGCTAGGCAGTTGTTCAGGCTTGTTAAGTATTAGGGGTTCTCCCCGCTAGCATAGCCTTAGATCTTTTGTATTGTATTTTGTGTACCAAAAACTATTTCATGTAAAATTTTCCAGGTTATGAATGAAATAGATATGTTATGTTGTACTATATACCTCTCTTGTGTTGTTGTCTCATCTATAAATTATTGTATGTCTTGTCATGACCTCACGTTTTGTCTCTTGTGATTTAGACGAATCATGGCACCTGTGACGAGATAAGGACCGAATACCCCACCTAACAACACCAATTCAAACAACATGACCCCAGAATCTATTCAAGCTATGATTGATCAAGCTCTTCTACGAAACTCTACCAATGGAGATGGAACCACAGTTCACACAGGGATAACCGAAGGAATGTGCAAACTACAAGCCCTTGTTTCTACGCTGACTTCATGAAATGTCAACCTTTGAACTTCAAAGGAAATGAAGGCGTTGTCGGTTTAACCTGGTGGATTGAAAAGATAGAATCAGTTTTCAATATCAGTGGTTGTGCTATTGAAAATCAGGTTAAGTTTGCCACCTGCACTCTGTTAGGGGCTGCTTTGACTTGGTGGAATGAACCTTAGGTCCTAATGCATATGCTATGACTTGGGACATCTCCAAAAAGAAGATAAGAACAAAGTACTGTCCCACAAGGTGAATCAAGAAACTATAAATAAAGTCGTGGAACCTAAAGGTCAAAGGGAACGATGTTCCAGCTTACACTAACCGTTTCCAAGAACTAGCCTTGATGTGCACCAAGTTTGTTGCTAATGAGAAAGATAAGGTTGACAAGTACATCAGTGGACTTCCTGATAACATTTATGAAAATGTTAAGTTTTCCAAACCCAAGACGTTGGATGAGACTATTGAGTTGGCCAATGCCTTGATGGATCAGAAACTCCGCACCTATGCGGAAAGGCAGATTGAAAACAAAAGGAAGGCTGATGATTCATCCAGAAACAACCATGGCCATCAACAACAACCCTTCAAGAGGCAGAATGTCACCAAGGTCTACAATATGAGGATAGGTGAAAAGAAGCCGTATGGGGGATCTTTGCCCAAGTGCACCAAGTGCCATTTTCATCACAATGGCCCCGTGTACTCAGAAGTGCCACAAGTGTAACAAGGTAGGGAATTTTGCTCGCGACCACAGGAGTGCTGGCAACACTAATGTTGCTAATGCTCAGAGGGACAATAGGGCAATTCCCAAGGGGAATGGTTGTTTTGAATGTGGAGCTCCATGACATTTCAAGAAAGATTGTCCGAAGTTGAATAACAAGAATGAGGGAAGTGGGAATGCACAAGGTTGGGTATACGCAGTTAGAAATGCAGAGAAGAATGAGAATGCATCGAGGAACCCGGACTCCAATGTCGTCACAGGTACGTTCCTCTTAAATAACCGTTATGCATCTATTTTATTCGACACTGGTGCCGATAGAAGTTTTATATCTACTGTGTTTAGTTCCCTGATTAACATCGCCCCAACTCCATTAGAAAATAGTTATGATGTCGAATTAGCTGATGGGAAAATAGTCAGGGTAGACACTATTATATGGAGTTGCATTTTAAATTTCTTAAACCATCCGTTCAATATAGATCTAATGCCCGTGGAACTTGGTAGTTTCGACATTATAATCGGCATGGATTGGTTAAGGAAGTATCATGTCGTGATCGTGTGTGATGAGAAACTTGTTTGAATTCCCTATGGGGATGAAACCTTGATTTTTCATGGTGACGAAAGTAACGATGAGAGAGAATCTCGGTTGACCATTATCTCATGTTCAAAAGCTCAAGAGAACATGGCGAAAGGATGTCAGGTCTTTTTGGCACAGATATTCGCCAAGAAAGAGGAGGACAAGTCGGATGTAAAGCAACTTAAGGACGTACCAATCGTTCGAGATTTTCCTGAAGTGTTTCCCGAGGACTTAACAGATCTTCCTCCAGCTCGACCAGTGGAATTCCAGATCGACTTAATTCCTGGAGCCGCGCCCGTAGCTCGAGCACCGTATCAACTGGCTCCGTCTGAAATGAAGGAATTGTCGAAACAACTACAAGAGCTTTCTGACAAAGGCTTCATAAGACCTAGTTCCTCACCTTGAGGAGCCCCGGTCTTGTTTGTCAAAAAGAAGGATGGGTCATTCAGGATATGCATTGACTACCGGGAGTTAAGTAAGCTAACAGTGAAGAGTCGTTATCCACTCCCGAGGATCGACGATTTATTTGATCAACTCCAAGGATCCAGCATTTATTCAAAGATAGATTTGAGATCGGGTTATCACCAGCTCAGAGTGCGAGAACAAGACGTTCCAAAGACGGCATTCAGAACTCGGTATGGTCATTACGAGTTTCAGGTTATGCCATTCGGACTAACAAACGCACCTGCGGTATTCATGGACCTCATGAACCGAGTGTGCAAACCCTACTTGGATAAGTTCGTGATCGTCTTCATTGATGATATACTTATTTATTCAAAGGACAAGAAAGAGCACGAAGAACATCTTAAGGCAATTTTGGAATTGCTTAAGAAGGAGAAGTTGTATGCCAAGTTTTCAAAGTGTGAATTTTGGATTTCGAATGTACAATTTCTCGGTCACGTCATTGATAGCAGAGGTATTCATGTGGATCCAGCCAAGATAGAATCTATCAAAGATTGGGCATCTCCTAAGACACCGACGGAGATCCGCCAATTTTTAGGTCTTGCTGGTTACTATCGAAGATTTATTGAGGGATTTTCAAAGATTGCTAAATCAATGACGAAGCTTACTCAGAAAGGAATCAAGTTCGATTGGGGAGAGAAGGAAGAAAACGCTTTTCAATTAATAAAGCAGAAGTTGTGCAGTGCGCCAATTCTGGCTTTGCCTGAAGGAAGCAAAGATTTTGTGGTATATTGCACAAGGGTTTAGGAGCTGTGTTGATGCAGATAGAGAAGGTGATTGCCTATGCTTCTCGATAATTAAAAAATTCAAATGAAAATCAACTACAACCACTCATGATTTAGGAACGTTGGGTCGTGGTGTTTTGACTCTAAAGATATGAAGACATTATCTATATGGAACCAAATGTACCATATTCACCGACCATAAAAGTCTGCAACACATCCTTGACCAGAAGGAGCTTAACATGAGGCAACGCCGTTGGCTAGAATTACTAAGCGATTATGATTGTGACATCCGTTATCACCCGGGAAAGGAAAACGTAGTGGCCGATGCGTTAAGCCGTAAGGAACGGATTGAGCCATTGCGGGTTCGAGCCTTGGTTATAACTATTGGCTTTGATCTTCCCAAATAAATACTAGAAGCTCAGATTGAATCCCTGAAACCAGAGAATCTTGAGAACGAAGATGTTGGCGGTATGATCAGAAAGGATATACCCAAGGAAAAGTTAGAACCACGCACCGATGAAACCTTATGTTTATATGGCAGGAGTTGGTTACCTTGCTACGGTGACTTAAGATCCGTGATTATGCACAAATCCCACAAGTCAAAGTACTTTATCCACCCCGGTTCTGACAAGATGTACCAAGACATGAAGAAGCTATATTGGTGGCCCAATATGAAAGCTGACATCGCCACATATGTTAGCAAGTGCTTGACATGTACAAAAGTCAAGGCCGAACATCAAAGGCCATCAGGATTGTTGGTACAGCCTGAAATACCCGAGTGGAAGTGGGATAATATCATGATGGATTTTATCACCAAACTTCCTAATTCGTCACAAGGTCTTGAAACCATATGGGTGATTGTGGATCGACTTACAAAATCTGCTCACTTTTTGCCAATAAGGGAGAATGACCCGTTGGATACATTGGCAAGGCTGTATTTAAACAGAATAGTAACAAGGCACGGAATACCTGTTTCAATCATCTGTGATTGTGATGGGAAGTTCACATCAAATTTCTGGAGATCATTTCAGAAAGTTTTAGGTACAGAACTGAGTATGAGTACTGCGTATCACCGCAAACTGACAGTCAGAGTGAGAGAACTATCCAAACTCTCGAGGACATGCTACGTGCTTGCGTGATCGACTTCGGAAAGGGCTGGGTTAAGCATTTGCCGTTGGTCAAATTCTCGTATAACAACAGCTATCACGCTAGCATAAAGGCCGCACCATATGAGGCACTTTATGGTCGAAAATGTCGATCACCTGTGTGCTGGGCCGAAGTTTGAGAAGCTCAACTTACTGGTCTGGAAATAATCCAGGAAACAACGGAAAAGATCGTCCTGATCAAGCAGAGAATCCAAGCTGCTCAGGATCGACAAAAGAGCTACGCTGATTTGAAGCATAAGCCGATGGAGTTCAAAGTTGGGGATAGGGTTATGCTCAAGGTCTTACCTTGGAAAGGAGTTGTATGATTCATTAAGCGGGGCAAGTTGAACCCGAGGTATGTCAGACCTTTCAAGGTGTTAGCCAAGGTTGAGGATGTTGCCTACAGGCTGGAACTTCCTTAAGAATTTAGCAGGGTTCACCCAACTTTCCATGTGTCTAATCTGAAGAAATTTTACGCTGACGAACCGTTAGCCATGCCTTTGGAAGGAGTACACATTGATGATAAGCTCTAGTTTGTGGAAGAGCTCATTGAAATTATGAAATGGGAAATCAAACGATTAAAGCAAAGCCAGATACCATTGGTTAAGGTTCGCTGAAACTCTAGGAAAGGTCCTGAGTTCACCTGGGAACGTGAAGATTCATTCGAAAAGAAATACCCACATCTCTTCACAAACCGGGCTTCGTCATCCACTACAAGGTCTTAAGCTTTGAGGACAAAGCTCTTTTAATGGGTGAAGACTTTAACATTTCTTAATTTTAGGTCATTTTACGACTCTTATTATTCTTCATTATTTATTTTAGTCCGATACGCGCTTACTTTTAATTTAACTTTTAAGCTAAATCGCGTAGACTAGAAATAATTATTTAACGTAAACGGTCACCAAATAAATTAAGGTTTACGTCAAGCAAGTGTTATATAATTATTAAGAAAATAATTATTGACTTTGCGCGTTTTATTTTTATTGGTCACGTAAAAGGGTTACGTTTCGCAATAAAATACGTTTAGACACACTCCGGAAATACCTAGACTTACCTAGACTCAAACCAATAACCACTTTTAATCCTTAAACACAAAATTTATTCAATTCTTGTGTTCATAAGTCACTTTGGCCGAAAATGGGTAAGCCAAACCCATAAACCATTCGTCCCATATGCTAAATCAACTAGAAAACCTTCTTTTATCTCCTAAGTACATGTACAACCTAAGTTTAATTAAAGAATGTACTTAATGTTCCCTAATTAGCTAAAACACATTGGATATTAACCTCATTGGATCTCTTTGGCCCTCTTGATACCCGCGGCAAGCAAAGCACACACACAAACCATAAGATTTTCATGATCTTAGGCAAATCTTGTACAAATATCTTGTAATTAAGGATTTGTACTAGGTGGTTTAGCAAGAAACCATGTGAGGCTAACTAGAACCCATAAAACCACTATATAGGGCACGGTTTGGATTTGGTTAGGGACTAAGTGAACTAACAAACTCCTAAGCCTATATAAACTCACTCCCACTTGACCTTAACCATTTCTTGAAACTCCTAAACACTCTCTCTAGCAAAACCATCCTCATTTCTCTCATTTGGTTTTGAATTTACCATAACCGAACCTAAACACTTCACCACATTCACATCTAAGTTCACTCGAACATATAAGTGATACTAGGACTTCATACAAGGTCATAAGAGGGTACACGAGCCAAGACGTGGGGATTTGATTAGCTTTGGAGCTTTGGGTTTGTTATTCGATTTCGTATACGTTGTGGGTTGACTTCCTAACTCGAACCAAGACACTAGGACTATTGTAAGTCACGTACCAAGCTATACATGTTCATATCTTATTCATTCTTTGGTTGCTAGTCGAATTGGTCACGTTAGTTTGTAGATAACAAACTAACGTGAGCAATGTGCATGCTAAATGCAAAGCATGCATGTTATACGAGTATACATACGTATATTATCATTTGTGGGGTGCTAAGAGATGTAATACGTGATTTAAAAATAAGCTAAGGCCTTAAACGTGTTCACTAAATTACTAGAATGGGAACCAATGTGAATATTAACTCGTTTGTATGAAATACACAAAAAACCACACGTAAACTTTTCATAAACACATGATGGCATGGCTTGGGAAAGAGTATACGAACTTATTAAACGGTTGCTTGTGATAAACGCGACCATTATGTGTGCTTAACGAGCTTATTTGGTTTGCTAGGAATATTATCAAGCCCTTAATATCTCTAATACGCTTAACGGGCCACTAATGGACCCATGGAATCCAAACAGCCCACTAATGGGGGAGTGGCCATAGCTTATTAATAAGCTCCTTGAGCTTATTAAGAAGCCTAATATACTTATTGGACTTATATGGACTCTAATAGATCTTATAATACCTATAACCAACCCTTAATGGGCTTGGCAGTCCATTACCGTAGCCAACTATAAGACCATAAGCCAAGAATAAGCTTAGGCAGCTTATTTGTGAGCTTATACAGCTTATTGAGTTCATTCTAGACATTTGATGAATTATTGGACTCATGAAAATAAGCCACACTTTAATAACCCTTAACGAGCTCTTAATGGGCCCAAAAGCCCATTAACGAGGCTTATTGGCTTGTAGAATAAGCCGAATAGTAAACAGACCCATAAGTGCTTATTAAGTCTAGAAAAATAAGTTGGATCATTTTATCAAACCTTAATGGACCTTTGAAATCTTTCCGGTTAGAGTTATTGGGCTAACAAGCCCAATAAACTCAAATAGAGCCTCACCCGAGCTTATTTTTCAGCTTAACAGTTTCATTAAGCTAAATGAGCTTAATGAGAACTTATATGCTTCTAAAACCCTTATTGGACCTTTAAATTGCTTATTGGACCTTAACGGGCCCAAAAAGCCCAATAAGCTAAAATAAGCTCATCCGAGCTTATTTATAAGCTGTCACAGCTTATACAGCTTATTGGAAACTAATAAAGCCTTTTGCCACTTTTTAAATCTTAATTGGACTTGAAATACAACTTTTGTAAGTTAGGGGACTAAAAGTGTCAAATTGTAAACTTGAGGGTTAAAACTGTCAAAACTGAATTTATAAAGTTAAGGGATTGTTTTGTCACTTCTGAAACTTAAGGGACTGTTTTGAACTTATAAGGACCTAAAGTGTAATTCTTGTAAGTTGAAGGACTAAAAGTGTAAATATGGAAACCTAAGGGTTTAAAATGTAAATAACCTATTTCATAAACATAGGGACTGTTTTTGTAAATATAGAAAACCTAAGGATATTTTATGAACGAAAGTGATTTTATAAACACTTAACGTATCAGACAAGTTATAATATTTATCGGATATTATACAAATTAAAACACGACTTAATAAATATGTATATTTATTAATAACGCTTATACATATACTTGTTCGTGTGTAGTCGTATACCTTCCCAAGAGCCATCAAGTAAAGACAAATACAATAAACATGTGCACCACCACACAAGTGATAACAGTATATATAAACTAGCAATTTATTGTAGTTTATACATTAAGTCGTTAGCCTAAACTTGTAGACTAAGACTGGCCGTATTTACTTAGGTATTTGACGGTGTGATTCATTTGCCATACTTGGGTATATTTACCATTCACAGAGGACTACCTACTAAGGTGAGTTCATAGCCCCATGCTTTACAATTATTTAAATGATTTACATCTTTGGGGTGAGAACATGCTTTGTTTTACAAACTAGACGCAAGTGTACATTTTATACAATGATTACGTGTTTGCCTAAGTAGCGATAACCCACTGAGCCCATTATCATGAACTGTCAATTACTGGATTATAAGTGCGAGTATTATAAATAGATCTATTTGGGATTGACGTCCCCGTTTGGGTGAGTAGCGCTCACTGTGCCGGTTTGCCGGACAACAAACGTATACCATGTCGGATTTGGGATGTTGCGGGTTAGAACATCATTCACGGGCATTGTTGGCAATTTATTGCATTCATACATGTCGAGCTTCAGTGTCATAAGCTGAGGAAAAAACGTAATTACTATTTTAATGATATTTTCATCGTTGCTTAATCATACACTTGAAATCTTGCGGTCCTACAATTGATTTACATAAACCTATGAATTCACCAACTTTATGTTGATGTTTTAAGCATGCTTTTCTCAGGTCAATAAGGCACGAGGTGCTCAGATACATTGGGGTCACTCTTTGGAGAAAGTCGAATACCTAAAGATTTGGGGTCGTAAATTTACATTTTGGGAACATTTGTTATAAACCGAAATCTTTACTTATATTGTCGAACAATTTAAAGCCATGAGCTTATGTAATGAACAAGTATTTTGTTAATCCAATGTATCTTTTTAAAACGACACGTTAGTGGTCGTTCTCATATCTTGTGCTATTGATCTATGAAGTAACTCCCTCGGATATTCAATATTCCGCTGCATACTCAGATTTGGGGGTGTTACACATAATTCATCATGGATCAAACCATGTCTAGCAGTGTTTGATTTCTCCTCTTCGACACACCATTATGTTGTGGCGTGTAAGGAGGAGTTCTATGGGCAATAATCCCATGATCCCTTAGATGATCCAAAAACTCTTGACTCATATATTCACCTCCACAATCAGAACGTAGTGATTTTATGGTCTTCCCGAGTTGGTTTTCTACTTCCTTTTGAAACACTTTGAAAGTTTCAAACACTTCATGTTTATGTTTAAGCAAGTAAACATAACCATAACTACTAAAGTCGTTAGTAAAAGTGACGAAGTAGCTTGCTCCTTGTCTTGACATAATCTTAAATGGACCACATACATCGGTGTGGATTAGTCCTAGTAGATCTTTGGCCCTTTCCACTTGATGTGAATAAGGTTTTCTTGCCATCTTACCAGACATACAAGCAACCACACTTTTTCAAAGACTAATTCAGTCTGAATCAAGAAGTCCATCATGTTGCAACTTCTCTATGCATTTCTTGTTAATGTGTCCAAGACGACAATGCCATAAGAGAGCAGAGTCCAAGTTAAGCTTGGCTCTTTTATTGCTTACAACAAACATAGAACTTTCATTTGTATTTGAAGAAGACATAACAATTTCATAAATATCATCCCATGGGATATCATTAAAATAATCAAATTATTCTTAGAAACAAAAATTGAATTATCATTCTCAAAGAGGTTAACAAAACCATCCTTATACAAACGTGAAACTGAAATGATGCCTCTTGTAATAGAGGGAGCATAATGACAATTGTGTAAAATTAAAGCAAGTCCACTAGGAAGACACAAGTGAAATTCTCTAATAGCTTCAACTGTTGCACGATGACCATCGCCCATGTACAGACTTAAAGCTCTTGGCTTCAGTTTCTTTCCCCTACTTCTTTCTCCTTACTTCCCATGAGACCCTGAGTAGTTATACAGATATGAGTACCACAACCCGTATCACAAACCCAAGATGTACTAGGAAAATAGTAGAGTTCTATGGTGAAAATACATGAAGTGCTATGATATTTGCTAAATTGTATATTAAATTGCCCGGGATTTTGCCAAATAAAAGCCATAAAAATGCCAAAAGAATAGAAAATGTGTGCTTTTGTGTCTAATTGTGCAGGAAAGGATTGAAAAGGCAAAAAGAAGCAAAAACGATCAAAAAACCCGACAAGGAACGAAAGAGACAAGAACAAGAGTGAAGAAACAGCCAAAGATCAAAGCCGGATCAACCCGACACAGAAATAAAAGAAGTCAAAGACCCAAAATGAAGTCAAGGGACCAACTATGACAAGTTCTTAAAGTTTCAAAGGGCCAAAGTTGCAAAAAGAGGAAAGTTGTTATTAAAGAAGAAAATGAAGAAGGAAAGAACAAGGACTAAAACTGCCATTCTCAAACTGTTTTTATAACTACAAAGAAGAGAAGCAAACACAAGGGCCAAAAGTGCCAATCCTCCATACTTTCAAACAGACAGAACGCGGCTTAAACTCCTCCAACAAACTTAACCGTTTTTCCCGCCAATATTTCTACACAACCCAACTTCGCCAATTCTCACCCCCGCTCCTCTCTATAAATTCGAACCTGTTCATACACCTTCTCCACCTCATCCAGCACACGTGTCATCATCTTATTGGTCCTGACACCTCACACTTCTAATCAAACGGCCAAGAATGAAAGGAAAATGATCAACGATTGAGATGTAGTGGAACATTCAAGAAGCTCTGTCCTCTCCTCTTTCATCTTCTATAAATAGGAAGCTTAGGCATCATTTTCAGAGTCTTAGTTTTTGTTTTTCAATTTTAATTGTTTTTCTTTACCTTTTAAGCATTTTGTTTAAGCATTTTTTTTAAAATTCAGTTTAAGGCACTTGTACTTTTGTGTTTTCTACTTGTACTTCATCATTTGGTTAATAACATTCAGCTTTCAAGTATTTTCATTCTTTGATTTCAAATTTAAGCAAATTTTACCTCATAAGCTCTTATTAAGCTCTTTTGAGCTTATTACTGTTCATCCAACTCAAAATCATTAAATGTTGTTAATCCTAATTCATTTACTCTTTTTAAATCCATTTATTGTCATAACATGTTCATTCGAGCTCATTTGATCAAGTTTTAGAAGCTATTGAAGTAATAAGCTAGTTATAGCTTATTGCTTATTACTATTTGGTTTAGAGGCTTTGGAAGCCAATAGGATATTAATTTGAGGTCACTCACTCTACAAGAGTGACCTCTAGTTCTGAGACTCCAAATATTGCAGGTTTCACTTTCTCAATTTCAAATTAGCACTTTTAGCTTATTAGAAATTATTTTTTCTTCTGGATTTTAATGACTATTCTTGTTTCATTAAGCTTAGTTAGGATGTTACTGTGTTAGTTATAAGTTGTCTTAGTTTAAAATCTCATTTAGATTTCATATTTTAATTTCTGCCATAAGTAGTAGTATAAGCCTAAGAGAGAAACTTTCTTATTTTCCTCCTAATAAGCTAGTAGTTTTACTGCTTAAATAGCTTTATTAGGTTAATTTTAGTATAAGTAGATAAAAAGCTTTACAAGTTTTAGTGTTTAAAAGGCTTTAGGTGCAAATAAATTTGACAATTTTTTCTTAAGGGAGTGTTTGGATTTAGCCTTGTTTTGACTCCTAAAGTCAACCTTAGTTGCCAAACTCTTTTCTTAGCTGAGTAAGGTTATAATATAAGGTTTCAAACAGTTTTTAGGAGTTATATAGTAAAATTCAAAGATTTAGAATGTAAACTCTTTTGCTAGCACCAGGGTAATTTTCAGACTGTGTAAGTCTTAGATTTTAGAACTTTAAAGGCAACTTAGAGTTCAAGGTTGTTTATTGTTTACTTAGATCCATTTAGTTACAAGTGAGCTTTAAAATTCAAACCTACATCTTTGTTCTTTGCATACTGCACCAGCAACCAAGTGCACCAGCTTATGTGAATTTCAGTTTATTACCATTTGAGTTTTCATTCCTAGTTGATATTTTGAAAATCCTTTTACCTAGGTTAGTTCAAGGATCATAGTTGAGCTTACTCTCAAAATTTCAGCACTTAGGGTTCAGTAATAAGCTTGTTAGCTTATTTGAAAAAAGCTTAAAAACAGTTCATTAAAACCTTGCACTTTTCCATTATAATTTTCTTTCTAATTTTGTTAACTCTAGGTTAATTTTAGTTTAGATTCTTTTAAAACACATCTTAAGCATCAATAAGCTGTTTTTGTTTCTCAGTTTCATCAAGAAATAAGCAAAATTTAAGCCAAAAACCTGAAAAGTCTTTTGAGCCTTAGTTTCTGTGACAGAGATCTAAGTGCTTATTTTATAATGACTTTATAAGACTTGCAACTATGTTGATTGTGTACATCTTTTGTTCTTTCTGATGCTATATTTCTACTTATTTTGGCGATATATGCTAGTTTTTGAATGACCCTTTTGATCATACACAAGCTTATGTATGTCTTGCTTTCCAAATGTGTAGTTTGGCCCCGTTGGACTAATTGATGGCATCTTCAAAGGCAAATCGGAAGAGAACAAAAAAGGCGTGCAATGCACTGAAGCTTTTGGGCATATCTGAAAAAAGCGTAAGATTAGCATTGAAGCGCCTCCTGAAGGCTTATGAGAACAATTGGACGTATATCGAGGAAGAGAATTATAGGGTGCTTATAGATGCTATTTTTGAGCCTGAGGAACCTATGGTGCTCGATAAGCCTATATTGGTACATTTTCTTAATAATAAGCACTTGATATTTGCTCATTACAACTGTACAACATTAGATTGACTCCAGTCTTTTATTTCTTACATGTAGAGATTTGACAATGAGGAACCTTTACCTGACTTCAACTTATGCGAGGAGCCTGATGAAGAAGATATCAAACCACTAAGGAAGAAACCTCGAACCAGAAATAGACCTTCGTTCCCAGCTGGTAGCTCTGTCCCATGTGCATCTGAAATGCAACAAATGGTTGAACATGACTTTGGGGCTATGGACATCCTTGAACGTGATATGCCTAAATTGGTACATATTTATCACCGGAGGGTTTCTAATGTAATAATATACCCTTGGTTTTTTGCTCTCTTTTTTCGACTGTCATGCTATTTCCCGTACAGCATTATATTGATTCCAGGCTTTTATTTTTTCACGGCCAAAGATGTGAAGGCTATGGAGGAGTTAACTTGGGTAAGTAACCATGTGTGATGGTCTGTTAAACAGCCGAGTTTTAAGGTTAAGCAGGTTTGTTTAACGTTTTGAGAATTGATGTAGGACTATGGGATCGATTTTGATGATAATAGTGATGTAAAGCCATTCCATTGCAAACGCGGAAGTAGAAACGGTAGGCGCACCAAACACAAAAACGTAAGTAAACATTTCATTGTCGCTGCATATTCCTTGATACAAAATAATTACACTCCATGTTTTAAAGCGTTACACCAATAAGAGATAAACATTGCTTTAGTATTAAGTGATAATCATATTCAGGATTGCAAAAATGTATTACTGCTCTAAAAAGTGACTAGTCATGTAGGCCAAATATATTTATTTAAAGATGTCTTGACAAAGTGTTTTATGCAATGGCGCAGGAGGCAAACATGGCGTATGACAAACAACTAATTGTAAGGATTTAGAAGGAAGGAAATAAGAACGATTGACTGCACCCTTTTTGCTTTTGGTGCTGAGAAAGTATACTAGCGTGCACATGTAGATGTTGCAGACACGAAGCACAAAACTGAAAGCCGAACTGAGGACCAACACTCTAACACGAAACGTACAGTTTTCAACAGGAGGGCAACAACTAATCAGCAGTATTTCCACTCGACTCTCAGACTCAAAGAGCATCCAGACCCTTCAATTGCACCTTTGTTGCGACCTTCGGTTAGCGAACTGAGTTCGCATATACCATCCAAAATCACTTCATCAGACTCAATATCATACAAGTGTGCTAGGATCTTGAGGGGGGCACCCTTGGGTACAGCCATCACCGCCTTCCTTAACGGGATTTTCTCACCCAGCTCCTCCAAAGCAATCTCATCAGCTCGAAAAAGTAACGCCCGGTAGCACGGTCTCTTTGTATCAAGACAACGATCCAGTATATCAGATCCATAATACGCGTAGATCTCTGCACGAACTTTACCGGGACCCCTACCACCTCTATACCTTATCTCCACACGAGCATCTACCGCATCTTTTATCAACATATAATACATCTCGGTGTAGCCATCCTCCCCTTTAGCTGTAACCAAACCGCACTTGCTACCCAAATTTCTGCTCCAAATATCTAACAAGTCTAGTTCCATCTTGGTACAACCAACTTCAAAACATGCCTTCTTCTCCTTGTCAGTAACATAGATCTCCATATTAATCTCGACGGAAGAGGAAAATGCTACTGAATTGGGAGAACTAGGGTTTCCAAGACATATATACTCCCGGTTGTGCATGTCTATGGAATGAAACCATTCATGGTCAAATAGAGGGACATAAGCAAAATCAGGCTCGAATATGTGAGACCCCCCATCTGGTATTGACCCATACTTGTCTGAAATGCTAATGGATCCAAACATCTTGCCCGATTCAAACTTGGGTACTTTTGTAATAAAAGAACGAATGGAGAACACCTCAAATCGGGAATTCCTAAATGGCTCCCTGATGAAAATCACAAAAAAAAAGAACCACCAAAAATTAAAATTAAAAATTACAGCTGTAGATAATTATAAATTGCGTAGAAAGAGTAAACAAAAACTGTGTTGAAAGACTTCAAAATGACCCAACCTTTACAAAAAGTCACTTATCAAAGGTAATGAAAGAATAAATTGCTTTATGTATACAAACCTATATTTTTATTTAAATTTGTATGAAATAAAAATAAACTTAGCATGGAAAACATCAATTATTTTCAATATCTAAACTGCAGATACCTTACCTAGCAACAGAAACAAAACTTGGAGCTATGCAACGACCCAGGAGCTCCCTCTCTAGTTTGGGTATACCCTTTTTCATGATTTTCTTTTTCCCGCTTTTAGTCTTTTTATTGAATTTCCCCGTTTTTCTAAAATCTTGTTCTCTTAATCGGATTCGTAATTGGTGTAACCCAAAAGGGACTTGGCGATCATTCTGCACAAAAAAAGGAAGTTTAAAAAAGGTTACTGTAGAACTGACGAGCACTTGGTTTTTTATACTACTGTTTTACTTGTGTTATTTAAACTTAAATTAGTTTTTGAAAATACCATTTATGGTTTATACTTTACTTATTCATAGTGAATTATGTGACCATGAACTGACTCAATAGCATGGTAATGATCCAAGAAAAAGAACCCAACCTGAGAAACAGAATTTAGAAAGAAAAAAAAAACTATACTCGTTAATGCATACCGGCATGAGCCCCAAAAGAATAAAGCATCTATCCATTACCACTCTGGTTGCCACATACAGCAATAAAGTGCTCTCAGCAACAGGCTTAACCTGCCAAAACGTTCAACGTTACGCTAAATACCAACACAAATAATCACATGTCTTTATAAAGATCAAAATATTTTATGGAATATTGTTACTATTGTGTAAGAGAAGGCATATGATATATACCCCGCACACGGACGGAAAGCAATTGTTAAATAGCTTAGATAGCTCGTAAAGGTAGTCGCACAGGATATGTGGCGAGATATACGAACAAGACCTCTTAAGAGCCTGAAAAAGAACGGAAGATTAATTATTAATGCAATAATATATTTACATAATCACATTGATAAATTTAAAAAATTATAAAAATCAAACTTTTCATTTTATTCGTTACTTCTGCATTTGTGAGATGTCTTCATTTAGGCAAGTAAATTAGGCATTGAATATTCACCCCAAATGTTTGTGCCCAGATAGAAACGGAACATTTAAAAATATATTAGAAGACATTACAATGTTCTAGGGAAATAAACCCGTTTACAACTCCAAAAACCGGGCTTTGTAACTCAACTAGGGTTTTGTACGTTCAAAGTAGTAAAACTTGAATATAAGTCTTACCTCAGTAAACTCAAGTAAATGGAGTTCCAACGCACGTTCTGATTGTTCATTTATCTCCACAATTACCTCTAGAGCCTGCAACAAACACATATATCCGTCAACTTAATATTCAAGAACTAGAAAGAAATAAAATCAGGGTTGTAATAGCATCAATAAGAACAGAATTCCTTACCTTCATTAACTCATCGATGTCTTTACGATAACCATGGGTAATTCTATGAATTTTAGCTCGTGTAATAAGTAGACACACAAAAGTATTTCCCTGTTTATCAATGAATTTGAGCATATCATAAGAATACAATATAGTAACGAAAAAACACCAATAGATTACCTCTTCACCAACCATCTCACCAGAGGTGAATGTACAATTAGCCAATCTAGGGTCTTTTAAGAATGCATACCTGTTAAGAACACAAAACCCAAAACGTTAAATATAAGCATGAAACTTGACCTAAAAGTAGCGGTATAGACCATTTTTAATTACATATAAAAAAATTCAAAAATGAAAATTTAATTATTACAACAGATTCATATAAAAAATGACATTTACCACTCTGTTCGTATTATTAATACTGAACTACTGAGAGCACACAAGTACAATAACGGTAAAAAAATATGTTAAGAGTATGAGAATTTTACTGAAGAACACAATCAGAAACTGCCTTAGCATTGTACCCAAGCAACTTAGCATCCTCGCCTGATAAAAAGAAAAATGTGAAATTTAGCCATTGTAAGAGATCGATCACGTTATACTATTATGGACTGACGATTTGGGACATGTTTTTATCCCTAATGCGTTAAGAAATAAAAAGATAAAGAATAAATGAACAATATCCCGTATACCTTGTGCCACAACATTACTACATGCTTCGACTTCGTCTAACAAACTAGCCAACTCTTTTGGTTCAATATTACAAGTTCGATATCCTACATAACTTGTACCATCTGGGACCCACTGCCACTTCCTATCAGTCGGGGTCCAGTTTTCAAGTTTAGCAGCCTGGAAAATAAAAAATATCAGTATTCAGGTTCTCATTGTGGCTTAACATGTTATCAGTTTAGCTTTGCTTTGTTGCTGTGTATTAGTTACATACAGTGATACACGTTTCAATATACTCTTGTTGCCGGACAGGAGCCACACATACTATCCAATCAGCGTTTTCCTCTGTAAAGCCATACCTACATATGCGGACAGAAGATTTAAAAGACATTGTTCATATATCATTGGTGATACGTAACACTGTTGACAATAAATTTATTGCCACAACAAATCTATTACTAGCCAATTGATATATATAAATCTTATGAGCAAGGTACCTCAAAGCTTCGAGATCAGTATATAAATGGTTGAGATCTTTCTTCGCAAGAATAAAAGGTGGTTTCTCTTCAACACCTATCACCAAATGTGTTCCCATTATTTCTTCAATCGAAAACCATTTCTTCAATATGCCTAGACGCGAATCAAGCACGTCCTGAAATAGACGTAAGTATTAATTAAACTCATTAAAAAAACTGCAAAATCTGAGTTTTTTATATCAAACAGGCACCTTCTCAATAGTAGGAGTCATGGTCGCATCGACTTTAGAATGACTGAGCATACGAACTAGAGTTTCTGCGATAAGGCTTCGTCGAAACAGACCCGTAAGTATTTCCTCGTCCAATGAGGGATATTTTACTATTACCCTTTCCACAGGAAGTTTTGGTGCCCATGTGTCTATACCATTTTTTAGCATCTTATGAATGCTCTGCAAGGAAACAAAGTGAAGACTGTAATGCATGTTTCAAAAGAGTCGGGTAAGAAAAGAAATTAAGAAAAATACCTCAGCCATCCATTTAGGTGATAGCGAAAAAGTAACAAAACCAACATCAAATACGCAGGGTCGTCCCTCTATCATGTCAATGGCAGAATCCGGAAGATTTTTCTTGATGGCCTTTCCAACATCTCTTGGTCGTTTAATATGTGGATGAGCGTCTCTTAATTCAAAGTTATTTCTCAATTTAGGCCATATCATCAAGACATAATCGCTGTCATCAATCACAAGTAAAAGTGATATGTAACATAGCAAAGAAAGAATAAGCCGCCCATGCAGCTAGAAACAACGTTAACTTACCAAGTAAAATCACCATGCTCCTTTTTGGTGCTGCGAAAAACCTCAGCCTCTTGTTCGAGTTCAGGGAAACAACGATCGAGTGAGGCCTTAAATAGCTTTGATATCTCATCAACAAGGCTCCATCTCTTATCTTCTGCTTCTGAAGCCATTGAGATTTCTTTTTCTTCTTGTAAAAGCGCCTCCACATATATGTTTGAGATATCTTCTAATAAAGCCTTGCCTTCTTCAGATTCAGTCTGGCCTTTAATCTCTCTTTTAGTTTGGCATCAATAATCATAATTATACATAAATTTAACATATTTGATACCGAATAAGCATCCATAATCATAATTATACATAAATTACAAAATATATAATCAACAGTCGACAAGATTACCGATAGACTGGGTTTCTGGTGCGGCTTCATCGATCGATTTCACGTGTTCCCGACTACCAAACCAGCCGACTTAGTTTTAGGGATTTTATTATTGTTGGATTTACAGGTTTAATTGTGCAGCAGTGTTAATTTGCCCTCAAAATTATAAAAATGAATTTTTATGGGCTGATTAGCCCTTTTTTTTTTTTAATGGGCCCTTTTTAAAAGTTATCTGTAAACAGGCACACGTTTAAATATAAATTAGGTGTTAGGTTCGGGGAACTTTTTTCGTCGTTTTAGGTTATTTTCTATGATTCACTGGTGTTCAGTGACAAAGTGTGCGGTCTTGCTCATACCCTGTTGGGTTTTAGTTGGACGTACATTATGGCTCATCATGTTTTACCATGTATATCGGTCCCTAATCCGCGCATCTGTAGCGACGTATAGGTCATCGAGGTGGTACGCACCTCCGACGTGTTGTGTAGGGTGGGGAGGTTGTGACAACCGGGGACTCGTCTCCCGAGTAGATGCCGCCTACTGTGACGTTACCAACGATTCTCTCATAGGGATCGAACTCTCTTCCTCGCGGTTCGCTTAAGACCTGTATTATGAAGTTACACCCCCTGACATATCTTCGCTGCGACCCATTTTGGGGGTGTTACCTATTGGTATCAGAGACAAGGTTATAGAGAACTAGGTTGCCTATTTCACCTAGACTATAACCGTTTTTATAAACATTGCATCACATTAAACTTTTCAATGAGAATACCGTACTTGCTTACATGATTTATATACGTGCTTACCTTATCTTGCGTATATTTCTACACTTGTATTATATATTATACTTATATATAAACCCTTGATTGTCACAACATGTCTTCATCATCGTCTTCGTCTCACGCCACTGTTACGTACACCTCGATGTCCAGCGACGATGATGTACCATCATGGGGTATTTGATAACACTCCAAATACACATAAATTATCTCCCGTTAATATGTAAATTATCTACATAAATATGTTAAATATTGTGTGATTAGATACTTATTTGTGTAATAATTGTTTCAGGACTAAAGATCACGAAAAGGACTAAGTAACTCTAAAGATATTCGCTAAATGGACTAATGACCGTTAGAAGAATGATCTATAAGTAAAAGAAAGAAGTATTAAATGACAAACGCCTAAGTGCGACGCACATAGTCTGAAAGTACGGCGTACTTTTAGACGGGGGAAGAGAAAATTAAATGCTGAAGCCAAGTACGGCGCACTTTCGGAGGAAGTGCGGCGCACTTTAGCCTATAGTAACTCAAATCATTAATTTGGAGCATTGATTCCATGGCCTTTCATCCCCCTCTTCTCATCAACTGATGGCTTCACTTGGGCTATAAATAGGAGTCGAAATTCAGGTTTTTACACATCAATCTCATCAATTCATTCTCCAACTCAAAGGAATACTCTAAGAATACCTTTTTGGGAGTTGTGGTGGAACACTCGTGTTGTTCATCCAATTCCAGGGTTTGTTCATCCAAATAAGAAGGAAAGTAAGCTAAGATTGATGGAATATCTGTTGTGACATAGTGGATCACCAATTTCGGGTTTTAGTTGTTAAGAAGTTCTTGGAAAATCATACATTTTAGCTTGTGGTTAAAACCTTGTTCCTCTTTATAATTACATGAATTCTGAGTTTAACTTGCTTAATATGAGTGTTATTTCAATCAATATGGAGTAGTTCATCTATGTTTCTTTAGGATCAATGAGAGTCGTAGTATGAACATGTTAAATGACTTATGAATGTGGAAGTAATGATACTAAACTTGATGTTTGAATGCTTGATCCTTGTTGATTATTTGATCTATCATGAATATGGAATTAGGTCGAAAGGCTCCATCTAGTGATTGATTTCGAGTCATGAATCGATATTAGCTTTGTGAGAATTAGCTAATAAAATAATTATTCAACCAAGTAATAAAATGTTTAATGCTTATTCCTATGTCTAACGAACTTGAATAAGAAAGTTTACTATTATCATTTCCAAACATGAATCTATCTTACATCATTTTATATAATAAGGATTAAAGGCCGAAAGGAATTTCTTTTATATAAAATAGTTAAACGCTTAATTATCTATCGGTTGCTTGTGCGTTTATATCTTTATTCATGTGTTCATCATTATTCTTATGCTCATCCTTATTGCTTTTCTTCCCAAACAAACATTCTTTTAACTAATCAGTTTAATCAAAACCTTAAACCGTGTCTTAGATTCGTGACAAATCTTAAAGATGCTCTTTTCAAAACTAATAAAATTTTCATAAACACCAATCCCGTGGAACGACATGGTCAATCTATGCTATAAATGGGTCTAGACTTTCCATTAATACATTTGTCTTTGAGCTCTTCCCATGGCCATTTAACTGTCCAATGTAAGACTAATATCCTTTACCATTTAGGCCACCTTTGTATGGTACCTCTACAAATTGACGTAGCCATTCCGCCTCTTCCCGCATTTAATCTAGCGCGATAAATTCTTGATACCATTCGTGGATTTAGCTATAACATTTTGCTGTGGAAGACTTTCCAGAATATAGCGGCCCCTCCTAGTGTAGAACACATATCCACAAGTTCGATCTAGAATCATTTATGCCAGAATATCCAATTTGCATTCACTAGTATCCTACCGATAACCGCAGAATTGTCTGTCATAAAGCAAGTCCATAATCGCGACTGTTAACTCAAATAATGTAAGTAACCCTCGTTATAGCTTTCCAATGTCATAACTTGAATTACTAGTATACCTACTTAGCCTACTAACTGCATATGCTAAGTCCGGGGACGGGTTACACATGACTCATCAAGTACATAACAATCAATAATCCTTGAATACTCTAATTGGCAACCACCTAAAGCCCACTATTTTTAGATAGATGCATATTGGTGTCAACTGGAGATTCCAAAGCTTGGCCGGAATCCCCCCCATTAGAGTATTAAGAATTTTGTCCTCATAATGTGCATGACTTAACACAATCCATTCCTGATTTCGTATGATCTTTATTCCAAGATCACATCAGCCAAACCCAATCCGTCATGTCAAACTCGATTAACAGTCTTTAGTAAGATTACTGATCATACTTGCCGTACTGCCAACGATAAGCATATCATCGACATACAAACACAAAATTACATATCCACTACTTGTGTCCTTCACATAAACACATTTGTCGCATTCATTAATTTTAAATCCACTCTCCAACATGGTGTTATCAAACTTTTGATGCCACTGTTTGGGAGCTTGCTTTAAGCCCATACAAAGACTTAACAAGTCTACAAAACCTTGCCCTAGTGTCCAGAGCTATAAACCCTCTTGTTTGGTTCATTTATATTTCTTCTTACTAATCTCCGTTTAGAACAGCCGTTTTCCACATCCATTGGGTGAATTCTTCCAAATTTCTTAATGCGGCAATAGCAAGTATCATTCTAATCGAGGTTTTTGATTCCGCAGGACGGCGAATAAGTAACAAATAGTCTAGACCTCACGTTGTCTATATCCCTTGATTACCAACATGCTTTATATTTGTCAATTGTGCCATCAGCTTCAATCTTCTCTTGAAGATCATTTTATAGCCAGTGTTTACAACAGGAATAAATCCACAAGCCACACGTTTGGTTTTGTAAAATAGAATATATTTCCTTTTAGATGGCTTCTCTCGCATTGTGAGCCCTTTACCCGAGGAAGTTATTCGGCGTTCTTCGACAAAACGTGGGTTCATTTTCACCATAAAAAGCAAAAAATCGGGTCCAAAACGATTTTCTCGCGTTTTCTTGCCCTTTTTGCTTCTTCTGGTTCGAAGCGTCTCTCTTCCGCGCATTTCGATCTTAGTCTCCCAATCTCACATCTTGATACAGAGCATTATACATATGCTCGTTGCTCTCCTCTATCTCGTGATTAACTTCAAACACATCTCAACACTACGCTGAGCCATTCTAGTTCATCTTACACTATCACTTAACAAGAAATATGTTTCAAAAAAGAAGCATCCTTGATTCCATTACCGTAATTCTTTTGTATAGTCCGATTTTTCAATTACTCTGTAGCATGGATCTCTCGTAAGCCTCGTTGTATTTCTTAGCACATCTCCAATGAATATACAATCCACAGATTAGGTCACAATCTTTGGGCCATCTGGAGTAGCACATACAACCTTACTAACAACCCCACACTTAAATCGTAAGTAACTTCTAATATGATGCGTTCTATCGTACCACTCCATAATTCAGTAAGGGTCTCTCTCTTTACTATCCTTACGAGGTAACTCATAATTAAAAGAGAGAATAGCCAGTCTTAAAAGATAAGTAGCCATCAGAATGGCTTCCCCCCACATGTCCTGGCTCATACCAGAACTAATCAACATGGCAGTAACCATTTCTTTCAAGGTACGGTTCTTCCTTTCGGCAATACCAGGTGAATAGGGAGCAGTGAACTCGTATCTTATTCCATGTTTCGCACAAAGCTCGGCGAATGGAGCCACGTATTCACCTCCTCTATCACTTCGTACAACCTTGATAAAAGGATCTGCTCTCGAACTTGTTAAAAGGGAGACCGATACTTTTATTAAAACCTTGATTAAAGGATCTATCAAACCATTCAGAACATAATTGTGACACAAGAAGTCTGAATGTTTCCATGCTTCCACAGCTTGCACAGCCTGTGCATTAGAGGATTGACCTTCGGTAGGAGGTTCAACCTGAGGTGCAGTTTCTTTCAAGAATCGCACAAGGCCTAAGGTGGTGTGATAGAAGAACATCTTCTGTTGCCACCTCTTAAAATTCTGACCATTGAATTTTTCTGGTTTCTCCGCATGATTAGCCACTGTGTTGGTAACCGGCGCACCGGTTGTGTTCACAACAATAGTCGCAGTAGGAGGAGTTTGAGTGTTAGTCATCCTGAAATATCAACACAAACAGTTAAACAAACTGTAATCACTCGGTATCTGCTTGTACCGGATCAGCTTCAAAGAAACTCAGTCTTGGTTTCAATGAATAAAATAGATCAGTTTAATATAAACTCAATCTTGGTTTTAATGAATCAATAGATCAGTTTAATAGAAACTCAATCTTGGTTTCAAAATAAACTTATATGAATAAATGCTTAAAAAAATCGTTATAGATCTGTAATACTCTGTAAGTTAAAAATCTGTTTAATTAAAACTGATTTCCAAAGAAACTCAATCTTGGTTTCGACAGAAAACAGTTTATAAAATCTGTTAATAATATTTAATCCGAATTTAAGAAAGTGTTTATAATTCTGTTAAACAGAATCTGTTTTAAGATTGTAGGGAAACATGTACACTTTTATTAAAATAAAATCAGATTACAATTAATAATAATTAACAGAAAATTAAACAGACAAAATTGGGTAGAAGCAGAAGACAGACACTATGTACGATAAATAAGAAAACAGTAAAAGGTCGTGGAACGAGGCACGTGTTGGACACGCTTCCCTTAAAACAGATTCGGCGTCTGTTTCCCAGGGTACAACCTTCAAAGCTGTTGTATAGCCGGACATGACATACTTTCCTGAAATATCACGGAAAACAGAGTGCTTCTGATCGAAAAGACTGCTGGAAAACTTGTTAATGGAGCTTTTCTCTGTCTCCATTTTTATTCTTTTTCTCATTGTTGTAGTGTTCCAGCTTCTAAGTGCTGGTGTGACGGAGAACTCGAAGGTCTGGAAAGATTGTCGAGTCCAAGTAGAGCAGCTTTTGTAAAGAAAAAAAAAAGTGTTAGATTACATTTTGTTGATATTATATTTCTCATTAGATAGAAAAAATTACCAGAGAATTTTGAATATAACTTACACATAAGAATGTGAGTGGCCCGTAGTAGAAGTTCTTTCATGTCTTCACATCTTTCCTGTTTTTCTTAGTCAAGTATGTAACCGCACCAGTCTATTTCTGATATGTCGACATCCTCAGTAATTCCTTTCAGCAATTCCTCATCATTTGAACCCTTTGCTTGAGAACATCTTGGATGTCCCTCCTAGACCTTTGAACCCTCAACCACTTCAAAGTCATCCTTCCTTGGATATCACACTTTCTTTGTCTCCAATTACTCCTCTTGATCACATTCATGACACTCCATCACCACCATCTCCACCACCACCTCAACCACCTATCATGGGTCATCCTCTTTTCTACAACTATCATGACTATCATGGATCAACTTGTATTTGATTTTTCTACAACTGTAACCTCCATTTGAACCTTCAAGATGAAATGAACATTATGTTTGCTCATCTCGAGTATCTTATAACCACCGCCTTCTCAACCCATTTTCCACCACCACCATAGACTCCTTTCACATGGCTTAATAATAGAAAACCCAAAGACATTTTGCGTTAAAAGTCATATCTATGAATCATGAATCTTCTAGGACTAATGTATTTTTAGAATCATGTTCATCTATGCTTTAATATGCTTCATTATGTTATGATTATCTTATGTTGTATCTTCATATATTGTCTTACATGGCTATGTATGATTTTTTTTAATTTGAATGAATTTTTTTATGAAGTGTGGATTATAATGTTGAGATATTTGTCATGCTATGTTGGTTTTCACTTGTATTTCTAACCTTGTTTTGTAGCAAACAACTTATCGTTAGATCGATCCCTTGGTGCCCCGAACAAGGGGGAGCATACATCAAGGGGGAGTCTTTAATCGTCGATTTCTTTCTCTCTACTACAACTCGACGATCAACCTTTTTGGATTCGACAAAAAGGGGGAGAAATAGAATTTAACTCATTAATAATTTATAAACTTCTAATTTTATACTAAATGAGTTTATGTTTTGTCATCATCAAAAAAGGAGAGATTGTTAATACAAATAATGTCTAAAAACGTTATTCATATTCTTAGACCTCTCGATGTTTTGATAATAACAAAATGTGAAGACGTTTACGATAAAATTAAACGTTTATAAATTACTAATCGTAAAATTCCATTTCTATGATTAATCACTTAAGGTATGGATAAACAAATCATTAAACATGATTATTGATCAAGAAAATAATTTTTCTTTCCTAAACCTTACATTTTTACAAAAGTGTTTTTACAAAAATATAAACACAAAATAATTATTTATAAAAGAAATGTTTTATTAAATTAATTAATTTGAAATCAAATTTTTTCCCCCAAAATGGAAGGTTCTAAAACAGATAACACCTTCCCCACAAAAAGACAAAAAGGGGAGCGTAGTCTACGGCGGGCCCCTTATATATAAGGGACCGTCGGGACAGCAGTCAGCAACGGCTATTTTTTTGTCCTCTAAATATTGGGCCACCCCAACTGAAAAACAGAACCTCTTGCCACGAATTTTCTCAGATCTATTTTTCTCTCTTCTTTCTTTCTTTCTAAAACACATATCTTGATCACTAACATACTTTGATCTTGTTTCAAGTGATTAATTCTTTCTTCCTCCCTTCTTCTTCTAATAAAGTGGAAGAGAAGAACAATCGTATTCTTCTACATACGATTTGTTATCAAGTGATATCTCTCTTCCTCCTCAAGATCACATATCTTCATTACATTTACTTTGTGTTGTTGTGTAAATTGGATTGAGTGTAGATCCAATAGTGTAAATTGTGTATTGGTGTGATTTGGATTGTGTGTCAATCCAAGGGTATATATCTTGTGAGTGTATAAAGACTTTGTGAAGTCTTAGATTGGTTCTAGCTAAGATTAGGACTCGACATCTAGCTTAGTGTCGGAAAAGAAAGTAAGCGACGTGTAAACGGTTTTCTCCGCCTAAAGGGAGCTTGTTGACATAGTGAAATCTCGAGTGGAGTACTCGGGGAGTGGAGTAGGAACGAAGAGGTGCTTCGTTGCCGAACCACTATAAATCTTGGTGTCTTGGTTTGATCGTTTCTTTCTCTATCTCTTTATTGTTATTGCTTACTTAGTTCATTATATTAGATATTTAGTTGTGATTCATATTGTTGATTGATTGACATATAACTCGAATCTAACAATTTTCTAAGCAAAGTTTTAAAACGACAAATTAACCAGTAAACTATTCAACCCCCCCCCCCCTTCTAGTTTCCTACAATTGGTATCAGGAGCCCCCTATTCTAATTTTCTTTCTACCCTATCTTACCCCCCCTATTTCCTTCTTTCCTATCTAATTCCCTTAATCTCCCACCTACTTACCTTCCTCAATACCGAACACCCCCCACCTTATCCTCTTTCCCTATTTCCTCCCCTTTTTTACTCCCCTCCCCCATTATTCCCCCCCCTTTCTATTTTCTATCTTTTCCTATCCCTTCCCTATTCCCCTTTCTAAACTCCCTTTCTAAGAAGGCAAAGTTTCAAAAAAACCAATTAAACCGGTAAACAATTTTCAAAAAAAAAACCAAACCCTCCCCCCCCCCCTTCTAGTTTCCTACAGATCGCAATGCAGTCAGATCACACATGAAGATTCTTAGTGTTGTCAGTCTTAAGACCTACTCCAGATACGGTTTCACATTCTTGAGAGAGATTGTTTTGCGAAGAGCTGACTACAAAGAATACAAGATCTCGGAAGCCGACTTTAAAAATTTGCATCCGAATGATTTTGAAGACTTGTACCTGCTTAATCATCAAGGCAAGCTCAACCACTTATCTAGAGCTGACAAAGTTCACCTATCTACCGCAGTCAACTTGTAGACTAGGAACATAGTCATCAGACAACGCGTGGAAGAATTGCAACTCGGTATTGCTATCATACGAAGCTCAACATTACACAACCGATATGGGATGCAACTGATTTTCTATTCAAATAAGATTACACCATTGTCCACAAGCCAAGGGATGTAACCTACAGAGATAGAAATAATCAGAAAAAGATGATGCGAGAGACTGAGGTGCACAAGTTCAGTGATGGCACTTTGAGGAGACTTCTAGAAAAGTTGGATTACATGGTCAAGGACTACAAGCTCTACAGGTTCAATCCGGGCATGGAGACAAGGATTTGGACTGACAATGACAAAAAGAGAAGTCAATAGTTTATCAAGCTTATTGAGAGGAGGCTCAAGATAAGGCGAATCTTCAAGAGTCTCGAAAGCTTTGTTGGTGGAAGGATAAGAGATATTGACTACCGAATCATCAAAAGAACAGAATGATCTCACATTCTGTTACTTAGGTCAATATCATCTTCTATTGTATAATATATCTTGTATATTTTTATGTAGTGTATCTTTAGGTGTTAATTGTCAATGTATAAATTTTTCATAAGTTTTTCGTTAAACTCAAAATCCTGCAAAATTATTCTACTTGACACTAACACATTTCCTCAAATATTAAGAGGGAGCATTAATATGTTCCCTAATCAGCTTGTGATTAATCTGAACATTTTCCTGCCAGAATTTTAACATATATGAAAACTTATAAAAATGTGATTTTATGGACTCATGTGTGTACTATCCTTCATGTGCTAAACATGTTGAGGGGGAGCGTTTCTCAAAAGCCAAAACAATAAAGGTACAAAAAGCTTTGATATTTATATCACAAGTATCTTGATTGAGTTTTTCAAATGGTTTTATGGCAAGGAGAACAGTACCAAAAGACCAACCATGCATTTAATTTTATCGGAGTTATAAGGTTGGTAAGGTTAGGTATTAGTTCCCATGATCCAGCCAAAACCGGAGGGATCTACCCATGGGCAATCCACTAGTTAATGTAGAAGTCCTTAGGTATGATATAAAAAAGAGTAAAAGTGAGAATAAGGGAATAGTGTCGACTAAGATGGAGCTAGTACTGGAACAAACCCAACAAGGTACTAGTTATAAAGTCTCGTAAGCACTGAAGGGGTTGAAGAATAAAAAAGAATTGCAAGGATAAAGGGTGAAAAGAAAGAAGCCCTCCATACACTTAGGCGGAAACCGGGTCAATGCATAAACTATCAGAAACACTAAGATGTTGTCTGGTATTGAAGATAGTCGTCATGGACCCAGTGACGCAATGCACAACCCTCTCTAGCCACTTAAAGTCTCTCAACAGACTTTTGTTTCATTTCTCGCAGAGATTCACGCATTTCTATCGACTTTCTCACTCCAAGTTAGTTGATATTGAAAAGGTGGCAGTCAGCTCCAGCCTTCGATCACAAAAACCAAAATGCACTATTGAGTTTAGAGCCAAGAGATTATCCATAAATCTCATTAGGACACTATTACAATATACTTGTCTTTCACACACTGTGAAAACAAGGAATATCTTAAGAGTCCTACGCATTATCCTTGTGGTATTGCCAAAACATCCGAGTGATACTTATGTATTCACAGTGAAGATGGAAATCCTGCTAGAGCCAACATCAAACAAGCTCTACGATGGGTGACTTGTGAGATCCTAAATGGATCAAACTTGTGACACTGGATATCGATTCGGTCCAGATTATGAATTGACGGTTGATGCATTTGGATAAACGCTTAAAACTCTCGATGTGTTACAAAAATACTTTTACAAGTGACACGTCGATTGATTTTCAAATCAATTTTCTCTTCAATCGGTGAGATAGTAACTCACTGATTCGCTCATATCGTGTTGTCTGCTTTGAGACGCTCCGGTATTGAGAACGGCTAGTGCAGCTGTGAAACCCTGTCAAAGAGATTCTTCGGAATTCTACCTGATCACACGCAGTATTTATACTGATTAACGGGGAACCGTGGATATTACAACCGTATTAGACGAAAGTGAACAAAGACTCTTTCGTATGATTATTACTAACGTAAACCTGCAAGTATTCTCGACGATAGCAGTTGTTAGCCAGAGACAAGTCATATTCATAATCACATGCTCATACTCGATCGACACATCTTAAGACATCATGAAAGTTCAAGTAAATGTTTCAAGGCTTCCGCTACTCTGATACCACACGTCCTTCTTGATGTGATCAAGTATTAAAGTAAAAGAACTTCAAGAACAAAGAATATTCAAGCTTTCAAGATTAAGAAAGGTATGAGCATGTCGGTCTGAAAGTCACAAGTACACAAGATGGCGAAAGATCACAAGATGATGATTAAAGATTACATTTGGTTGATGATCTCAAGAAGCTCAAGATCACACACAAAGTCAAGCTTAAAGGAACAAGCTCAAGCCACAAGTCAAAGATTACTGCATCAAAGTACAAGATATCAAATAAAGAATCAAAGATTACAATTCTTTTCTTTTTTCCTCTTGCGAATCAGGGGTGAGATGTTTTGTCTAACTTTATGATAATGGTTTCGTAGAATAATATTATATATGCATCTTGAGTGTAATACTTTAAAATAATTTCTTTTTGTGAAATAATATTATATATGATGAATTTAAGGATGAATCATGCTAATTATTTGAGATAATTGGATCTTTGCTTGTGATATTGTATTTTTTTCAAAAAGAAAACACTAGTTGATTGGTTTTTACAAGTTACGGATCTGAACCTGTCCACTTATTTGACATAATTGTATTGACAAGGATTGTGTATGTTTGTTTTGCTAGTTGTTATGTTTATTGATAAAAATAAACGTTGTGCATATGTGTTACATATATTTTTTTGTTTAATTTTTATTTTATCAACTACTTTTACAATTAATTTGATCTAACTAGTTCTTTTCTTATATATTTGTTTTAGTTCGGATGACTCACTCATAGAAAAGACGATGTGTGATGAAGATGATCAACAAATGCACTTGTGTTTTTATAGGTAGTGCATATATGTTCTCGAAAGGCGATACGTTTCGGGAAGACGTGCACATATGTTCCGATGAATTTGATAATACTTTTGATTTTGAATTGTATTTTATTTAATATCAATTTTTATATATGTTATTTATGCTCTTGTTTTGTTATATATTTGGATGTTTTATAAATAAAGTTCATATCGTTGGTTTAAACTTTGAAGTTTAAGTAATTATGTGCAATTATCATCTTAAGCAAAACAAGTTTCATGGCTAAACAATTGTAAGCAAGAAACGTAATATTAAAAAAACATATATGCACCTTATTTTTTAATAATTAAAATTACACATATGCACCTTATTTTTTAGAAAATAAAATTAAAATTAAAAAATTCGTATCTTGAAAAAAAAATTACAAAAAAATTTCTTGAAAATTAATAGGTTTTAAAAAATGTTTTTTTAATTAAAAAATTCAAATAAAAAAGTGAAAAGGTGTTTTTCCTATTATACCCTTTTGACTTAAAAAATATATTTAATAAAACTAAATTCTAATTGGTTTAAAATGGTTCTGTAAGTTCTGTACAAAAAAGTTGTTATGCATTGAACGGCACCCGAAATATATATAAAATATAATTAAATATAGGTAGAGATATGTTATTATATTAATAATTATATATTATTATAAGATATATAAATATATATAATATATTAGTACTAGTTGGTAGACGTCGGCCTCTGATGCAGGCGGTTCGCTTGGAAATTGTATAGATAAGAGGTGTGTGCGTGTTAGGCTTAGTTTTCACGTGTGTGAAGTCCAATTAGGGTGGGTGTATTTTATATGCTTAAGATTTTAAAGGTTTGTGATGTCTGGGACTCACAGTTGTACAGTCAATATTAAACGGTTCTGTTAGGTTGGGGTTGTTGACGGTTTTTTTTGTATGGTTGTTATCGTGTCATTATAGTTTAAAATTTATGGTTGCCTCATTAATAAACGATAATGTGTGTTTGCAGGCTTTTGTTTGCGTGCTTTGGTGTTCTTTGAATTTTGTTAACTTAGACCGTTTTTCTGCATGAGCCTTTAGGTTCAAGAGTTAAGTCTGATGTTTCATTGCAACATTCCGATGTCCCAAAGCATTAGCCCTAACTAAAAATATAGGTCCATGATGCGTGCATATACTTCAAATAAAACTAAAAGATATTTCAACAGCAAAAAGTACATATAGGGTATAAAATCAAAATATCAATTCAAGATTCAGTCACCATGTCACCAAATTACTAAACCATCATGAAATCATAAAACATGTTTAATAAAATAGCAAGCCAACCAAAAGATTTAACCGTAAAACATAACTTTCTTCACATTGTAACAAATCACAGGAAGGTGTCGTACTTCAACAGTTGTTCTTTCCCTGGTTGTCCTCCCACCAGATTCACTCTCTAATCCCATGCCTTTCATGTAATAGTGTGTTGTGAAGGTGGTCAAGTGAGCACTGCAGGATCTGCAATAAAGAAATAACATTACTTTGTTAAATAAGTATGATCTTAATGGACATATAAAAAAGGATGAAGTCTGTCATCATATGATAATATATAATATATACCTAATACTATGTAGTAAATAAGTTTTATGGATTCACTACGGCTAGGCAAAGTCTGAGCGACTTGACCAAAATCATTTTAGATTATTAAGAGATGAATACTGCATGAAGTGTTTTAGTTAAATCATCATTAAGATACATGATAATAGAGCTCTGGGAGTTTGCATGTGCGACAACCATCGCATGCTTTCGCCAAAAGTTGAGCAACAACTCTTTTTAACACATTTCCAAGCTTTCACCATTAATTGGTTGAACTGCGTAACTTCTCGATGAATCGATGGAGGTCAATTCCGAGTCTAATCCTCTGGAAAGGAATGATGCAGAGGGTCCTAGTTTGGATGAAATTTTGGAAAATGAGGAGCATTTGGATGTCGATAGTTGTGATTCAGATTCCCCTAAGAATGTTAACAATGATTCGGTGTCGCCTTCTAGTCGGGTTTTGCGAGAGGAGGATGTTCGTGGGGTGGAAAGTGATCTTGTGGACTCCTTTGAAGAAGGCGAGATTCGTGATGATTCGGTCTTGTATAATGATGGGTGTATTAAGGATTGCATGGAAAAGAATTTGGAAGATGATGCTGGTGAGATTCTTGGAGTTCATTCTCAGGGTGATTGTGGTAATGTTACCACTGATGATAATGAGGATGTTACGCCAGTTATTGCTCCTGAAAAAGACTCCATCATTGCGCCTCCATCTACACCCCCGGGTAATGATTTAAATATTGCTGTTGAGTCTGGTTCTTCGTGGATTGATTATATTGGTCCTCTAACTAGTGACGAGATAGATTCTGATAAACGATGGAGCTATAGAGACCCCAATGGAAATATACACGGGTTGTTCTCTCTCGCGCAACTACGTTCGTGGAAAGATTATTTTCCTAGCGATCTTCAGATTTGGAGTTATTATGGCAACGTTAAAGAAGCTATTCTTCTTCATAATGCCTTATCGAGACAAACAAAGGATGCCGGTTAGATCGCTTTTTGGTATGATGCCTCGGGTGTTCGGTTTCGTTCATGGGAGTTAATTCAGTTGGCGCCATGGTGGGATCTTTCTTATTCTAATAGCCTTTGGTTGTTTTGCGAGTTCGTTTCGTTAGAGTTTTTCTGTTCCTTTTCGTTCTTTGTTTGTTGGATCGTTTTTGCGTGTATTTCGTCTCCTAGTTTCTTTCTAGCCCTTTTTTAATAAAATTCCATTTGCCGTTCAAAAAAAAAAATTGTAAACTTGCTCCTTACCAAATATTTCAGCGGTTTCTTGCTTGTTTAAACCTTGAAGATCATCATACCTGAAAGCGAAGGGATGCAAATCAGAAATGAAATGAAATACCAAAATAAGTACCTCAAACCCAAACCTAAGTCTAATTTAAGCTATAGTCTTATCTAGACAACCGGAACTTTAGGAAGATAAGAAGACATTAAAGTTGAATCTATTTTAGTTTGGAGGTATTATTCACGCGGTTACACCTATATGATATGCAATACTAAATTTCTCCTAATGAGGGTGAGTGGCATTTGTTCAAGCCAATAACCCATTAGTTTATTTGGTGGGCTGATGAGGTTATAAATAATTTGATAAACTCATTCTTAATTCCCTATACGCTAGCGCACCTCAACTTATAAGCTTAGATGAGCAATAAGCTCTTGTGGCTAAGTACATAAGGAATGAACTTAAGAGCTTATCAAAAATCCAGTAAACTGATGTTTTCACTCACGCATCCAATAAGCTGATGTTTATAAGTTCATTTACGCATCATACTACCTTATTTCACATCAAGTACTTTCAGTTGGGCTAAATATATTCTTGACATCCCCAACAGGAACATCGTTTGTAAGTTACGAATATGTTAGTGGTATGCTTTGGGACTTTTGTATGTTAGCAACAGATAATAGGAGTGTTTGGCTACTGTTAAATCAGCAACCAAACACCATTTTTGCTGCAAAAATAGTGTTTGGATACTGTTTTAGCAGCAGCCAAACACCCTTTCTGCTGCAACAGGGGTGTTTGGATATTGTTTTAACAGCAGCCAAACACCCCTGTTGCAGCAGAAAGGGTATCTACGAAACACACAAACATATACAAAATTACAAAGCTAAAAATTCACAGGCTACAACAGATAATTACTATAGGGTTTTCATACGGCCGAAGTAAAACCAACACAAACAAGTGAAATCATTGCATACATAAAGATAAATAGATAACACTCACTGCTAACGTTGTTTGATGTAGTTATTAATTCTGAAACATTATCTGAAACTGCTCACCTACTTATAAAGACTAGTTGGTTACCCGCGCATAGCGGCGGCAATAAAAAATTTACTAACTCAACTTTTTACGTAATTTCCTACCCGCTTAGTAATTTCGTTTCACAAATGTATGTGTTCGTTGGGGTTTCCCGTAACTTTCCCGCAACACCATATTAACATCATCATTCGCGCATGTAAAAAGACAACACTCTCTCCGAAAGTATATAGTTTTAACGTATCAAGTTTATATTTAATTAAGATTAAAGTTGTAAAAAAATATAAATCAACATAAAATAAACCCAGTAAAATGTAAAAAAAATTATAAAAATATATCAAAATAGATGTTGAATTAAAGAGCATAAAATTTTAAAAAATATGATGAAATTAGATCAAAAAAAAATTAAATAAATAAAAAAATATTTCAATTTGAAAATAAAGGTTATTTTTTAATCAAAAGTTGACACATGTCACTTTATGATGTGATTCTCAAAAATGAGATGGATGGTCAAGATTGACCCTCCTTATCTTAATTTTTAATGGGTCCCACATTATAAATGCTTTATATAGTAGTATAGATAAGGAGTTAACAACTAGCTTATTTCTAGCTGCTTAGTTTAAACAGATAAGGCTATGGACTTAGAAGTTAACAACATAAACACTTAAAGAAGCAAGAATTTTGAATCGCTTTACAAATTCATGGAAAGGTTTAAGCGGAAAATAGTACTATTTTTTTATATTTAACTTGCAAGATATAACAGCTAAGTAGACTTAGTGTTTAAGTTATACATAAATGGTTTAAAATGGTCAGCTTCATATTAGAAACAAAGAAATGAGAAAAAAATGGGTAAGACCTTGTGGTGACTCAACCGCATTCGGAGGGTCCATACCCAAGATAAAATGATTGATGAAAGCTTGTGCAACTACTGCAATTTTTTTACAGTCCACCACTCCCTCGAATCACCCGGATGTTAAAATCACTGAAAGAGAAGGATCAGCCACGTTCTTGAGCAGAAGAGCTTGATTTAAGTACCACAAACTCAAATTACATGGAAACTTCTCAGCAGCAAGTCCTATTTATGACAACAGCTTATTAAGACATTGAACTATAGAATACTATTAGTAAAGGCTAAAGCCATAACAATATACACAAGTTCCATGATCTTAATCCTAGACATTTGAGGCTAACTGTTTCCAACAAGATAGAGAAAAAGCATTCCTGTTAACTACTTACCAGCTTCACTTTTGATGGTCTGACATTCCAAGGCAAACTAATAATCACATAGGTGTATCCCAGGTGGGTGTAACGAACCCCAAGAGCATCAGTGGCTCCATCAGCACCCATGGTTGATAAAAATCAAGTCTGGTATTAAAGGATAAATACACGTTAGTTCTTTTATATCGTAAGTTGCAATCATGAACAGACCTCAAGCGGGTCAGAATGCCATATTTTATTGTCAATACCAAAAACGGGACAAAAGAAAATGTATGTAAGTATACTGAACAATAATCCTAAAAAAATACATTGCGACTTCTTGTCGGTTCATCAAGCTCTGCTTCTTTCTTAGGAAAAGATATGTGTGACCCGGATCAGGTGGGTGTAACGAACCCCAAGAGCATCAGTGGCTTGCAGAGGAATATTGGTGAATGCTGTAAATCTTGATAGTTACAATGATCTAGAAGAGTGATTAAAATAAAGAGGAAAATTAATAATACACATTGTTCTGGTAGTATGTGATAACTATTTCTAATATACAATAAATCAATACTTCATGAAGCCAATCGCATTCACAACTTGCTAATAAATTCATACAAAAAGTTTCAACATATTACAAAAAAACTCACAAGTTAAGCCAAATTCTAGCCAACAAACCCGATGACCACAAGTCACAAGATTCCTTTCAAAAAATGAATATCTAATAATTCAACCAAGACAATGTAAAGAACACCACTATAATAGTTTACCGACATGTGACACAACCTCAAGAAGATGTCAACAGCAGCTTAATACCCTTTTTCTGATCCGAAGTCAATCTTGTAGGAAACTTAATATCAAATTTGATTTTCAAATTACCTTTTCTTGTTGGCTCTTTTGGAATTGGCATCTTCCCCTTTAACACTAATAGGGGCAAGATTCTTCTGGAAAATTGAGTGATTCATATGACATGATAAGAAAAGAATAAAGGTACACCTATACCTTTCGTGAGTATACACACGTAACTACAATAAAAACGTCTTACTGATTGGTTCCGGTGAAACAAATTTCTCGACGTCCCGTCAAGCTGAGGATGCAGAGTATTTAAGCTTTTATTTTCAAAGTTTATCAGAACTGAGTCCATTTATGCTGTAAGGCTATATTGAGCTACTTGCAGTGTCAAACAAAAATTATACTACAGCATACCACCCATCCAGAGCCCTGAGTAGCAGCACCTTCGACACTCATTTTTGAAATCAGTTTCTCCATCGAACCAAAGTGCTGGTCAATGGCTCGCCACCCACTGCATGCAAAATAAAAGTTTAGGTTAGTTTAACAATATGCCTTTTCTAACAATTGAAAGAGAAGCGTGTGTTCCTGAACATATCACTATTTGTTATTGATCTTGCAGCCCCAAATTAACCACGCAGAAATCTATTGTAGTTCCTAAGTTTGTGTATTCTTCTAGAACTTCTAAATAAGAACCTTCCATATCAGGACTAATATTAACCTTGATAAGCTGCAAGGGACAATAGGAGAAAATAATATGAATAACTCATGGCGTGTTAACCCTCTATTAACATCAATTTCAAGCTGAATATTTAAATACCTGAGAGTTTACATAGATAAGATAATGTTGATGCGATGAATGTTGCTCCGAGACGCTGATTTTTTATCTTAGGAACACTACAAACACGATGCAATTGCTTGTTACATTTTTGTGATGAATGGAATAATAATAAAAATAATATCCAAAACAAACATATTAGTCATCTATTTAAAAATAATATCCAAAAACAATGTTTACGATGATCATCAATTATAAATAAATTAATAAATGGTAATTATAAAGCAAGTGAATAAAGAGAGAGTGGTCGAACAGTGAAAGAAAAAGAATACCTCATTGTTAACGTCATCAATTCCGATATGCTTATTATCAACCAAATTAGTATTAGAGCACATGGAGTCGTGGTGCCAAACTTTTGGTGCCAAACTCCAAAAGTGATGCCACGTCAGCAAAATGGAGTTTGGCACCAGAAATGCCATGGCACCAGAATTCAGTTGGAGTGCCATAGCATTTTTTTTTTTTTAAATAAACTCAAATTAAATTTTATTCAATTAAAACATATTAAACATTACATAAAACTTAAAAATTACATAAAACTTAAACATTACATAAATAAAAACACAAACTACTCATCATCATTATTCCATAGATGCTCCATAAGGTCTTGTCGAAGATCGGTGTGTGTTTTCCTATCGGGTAGTTCTTTTGTCTTCCTAACATGTAAGTCACATCTTTCGACCCAGTCTCTAACAATGTTCGGTGCTGGATTTACAAACACATCTCTCAAGTTAACTTCAAATCCTTCGTCTTCCAATATCATGTTATGTAAAATTATACAACAATACATGATTCTCTTGAGGGTGTTGATTTGCATTGCACGCGCGGGTTGTCGTATAATACCCCAATGACTTTGTAGGACTCTGAATGCCCGTTCAATATCTTTTCTTGCAGCTTCTTGAACTCTCTTAAACTTCAAGTTTTTTTCATCCCTTGTAACAGAAAACGTTTTGACAAACGTAGACCATGCTGGATAAATACCGTCTGCTAAATAGTAACATTTACTATATGTATGCCCGTTTACAACAAACGGACATTCTAGGGCTATATCAGCAATTTCAGCATCAAATAATGGGGAACCATATAACACATTTAAATCATTATCCGCCCCAGGAACCCAAAAAAATGCATGCCAAATCCACAATTTTTGATCAGCAACAGCTTCTAACATAAGAGTTGGGTATTTATTAGTACTCCTTTTGAACTGCCCATGTAACGACTTTGGGCAGTTTTTCCAATCCCAATGCATACAATCGATACTCCGGAGCATTCCTGGGAGTCCATGTTTTTCTTCGTGCAATTCATATGTTTTTTGAATATCAGTTGCAGTTGGCCTTCTTAAAAACTTATTATAATATAAAACGTGAATGCACTTAGTAAAGTGATCTAAGCATTCTCGTGAAGTACGTTCAGCAATTTGCAAATACTCATCAAATGCATCAGGTGAAGTGTCGTACGCCATTTGGCGTATGGCGGATGTGCACTTTAAAATAGGACCAATACTATTACGACCGATCGCATTGATCCGTACTCTAAAATACCTAAAGTACTCAGGCAGGGGTTGCACATTATAACTTAAGATATCATTGAGTATTTTATTAAAAAGTGTCGAACTCATACGATACCTGCGCCTAAACTTTTCTTCAGGATATTTTGGTTCATACTCGTCGTCACCAAAATAGTCATCGATTAGCCTTTGTTCCACCTCTTCTCGTTCACGAAATATATATGTCCTCCTCCACTTTGGACCATCACTCGAACCCCCGGCTTCTTGCTCACACAAACTCACATAATGTTGATACGACTCATAATCTCGCATATATCGATCATAGTCGGGTTGAAAGAAAGCATCATAATGATCGTATGTGTCGGTTGGGTCGAAATCGTTGAGATTATTTTGATCCATATTTTAAAGAAAAAAGAGAAGTATTGAAGTAGAAGATGTATTGAAAGTGTGTGTGAAGTATGAAATAAAAAAGGGTATTTATAGGATTTTTAAAGGGGTAAAATTGTGATTTTTGAGGTATTTTTTTAAATATCCGCTCCCCTTAACGGATAGATTTTAAAAAAAAAAATTTAAGTTTGTCGTGGGCTGTTAACCACGGCGCGAAGACCCTTGGCGCGAGCCATGGTGTCGTGCGCCGTTGGCCATTTTGGCGACATGGCTTGGCACCAAGCCAACAGCCATGGACTCCCTCCCCTCTAAGTCTTAATGATTTAAAATCTTCTCATCTTTACCAATAATTACATAAAACCCTCTAAACAATCAAGGATTTCTAAAGTCGGGATTTCACCATAACGTGTCCTTTCATTTGCAGTAAATTAATGTGCATGTTTCTAACCTTCATCATTGGAATCTTTAAATAACTCACCATCCTACAACAAAACTCCCACCACCAACCTACCAGATCCAAAACACAAAAAAAGATCCATCACAGATCTAATCTAAGCACAAAAACAAAGTTCGAACTTTAAAAAAACAACAAATATCTAAATGAAAAACAAGTTCCAAGATCTCAGCTTTGTTCATAGATCTTAAAGATCCTATCTTTTTAAACATAACCTATCACAGATCTGTAAGAAGATATACTTCTTTTGCATGTACAAAAATAAAGAAATAATCATAACAAGTATGTTATATTCAATCTTTGTTTCGTTAAGTGAAAAAAACGATACACATGAAGAACCTACGTGAGACCTTAAATACAAGATCTTGAAGCCGTTATGACAAGTCGAAAGGTTTGTCTCCTGTTTGTGGTAAAGAAAGAAACAAATAATGGATTTGTAGTTTGTTTTACAGCTTCGGTGAAAGCAAGAAAATGGGTAAAGGTATGTGGGTGTTTATATCATTCGTATGAAATGAAACAAAGATGAAGAGTGGTGATTTGTTATGGCTTTTGTTTGTGTTATAAAATAAGAAGAAAGTGGTAATTGAGATGAAAGGTAAAGTGTGGCGTCTGATTAGGATGTGAGGATTTTATATCCTAGGTTTAGAGTCTCAGGTGTCGTAACACGGTAAAATTATTTTTTTGGTGCCACATCAGCATAACACTAACACCAACACCACTCCTCTAATCATAACACCAAATAACACCACTCACCTCTTTATTTTCATAAAACCTCCTAAACAATTATTTTATTATTTTAACAAACTAACTATTTCATTCATAATTAAACATACAAATTACATTAAAAAAAACACATTACGAAATTAAAAAAAAAATACATTACGAAATTAAAAAAAAATACATTACGAAATAAAAAAACATTACGAAATTAAAAAAAAAATTACGAAATAAAAAAACATTACGAAAAAAAATACATTACGAAATTAAAAAAAACTACTTGTCTTCGTCTTCGTCACCCAAATCATTTTTCATTTTGTTTTTGATCAATTTTTTTGCTTCTTGATCCAATAGCGTCGTCTTCGTCCAAATCCTTGGTGCTA
>BQNB010025710.1:761-59353 GCA_026074375.1 Tanacetum coccineum
TGACTGAGGTCAATACGGCGTATTAGGGGTTTCTTAGAGTAGGGACCACATTCGATATCTTCCAGAATATTTATTTTTATAGCTTGAATACGGCGTATTGGTCTTCTCTGGATACGGTGTATTGGATCTTGTTCCTTTGTGGTCTTTAGTGAAGTGCAGGTACAGATACGCCGTATCTTCCTTGATGGATATGGCGTATTAGATGTTAGAACAGTAATCTTCAAATGTGCGTGCCTTTTTGCTAATCTTTACCAAGTACTCCATAATTACTGCAATTCTCAAATACAAACGATTAAGTAACAATTCTTTGCAATAATTATACAAAATGGGTTATTTAAATGGGATAAATAATGCTATAAAAGTAACATTATTTGATGTCATCAAATATCCCCCCACTTAAAATCTACTTGTCCTCATGTAGCCTTTAGATGTTTATGAAAATGTATCCCTAAGGATTTTTCTGTTTAAGCATTTATTTGATCTATTACAAGTACACAACCAAACACCTCACGAAATAGGTAGATGAAAACACTCAAATCACTCAACTAATCTATATGGTAACATGTAACTAATTTGCTCAATTTCTTGGTCGTGATGAGTATTCTATCATAGGCTTGGAAAGGATACACATCTCCACCACTAGAGCTAAGGAGTAACAAGTTTATAAAGGTAAAAGGGGTTTTTATTATAAGGCTTAGGGTTGATAATTCTACCATCTTTCACCAAAAGTACCACACCAACAAGGTAGCTAAGCACACATACATGGCCGTAATGACGGAATAGACATGTGTGTTCGATCACATCCTCATTCGAGTTTAACCAAGGGTTAGGATGAAGAATGATATAGGGTAGGGATCTTTTAACTTTCACCAATAGTAATAAACCAACAAGGCAGCTGAATCATGCATACATGGCCGTAACGATGGAATCGACATGCATGTTCGATCACATCCTTATTCACATAAAAACCATGGTTAATGATTAGGAAAGGGAAATAAATTGTTGTTAAATAAAAATTACAAAACAAATAGATTAAGTCCAAACAGATAAGTTACAAGTTGCTAGACACTTTTTCCCGACCGTTACCATGAAAAAGACACGACTATTTACATACTTCTTGATCATTGATCAAAAACAACAACCTAAGTTGGCATTCCCATAACGGTCAACTTCCCAATCATCCCATACTTTACATACTTTTACAAGGAAACTGGCGATATCTACCGCTTTATACAAAACTTTACATCATTGACTTATAGACGTATCAACGAATAATCGATCCTTCAGATAATTACTTCGGTCTAAGCTTTTGCGAAACGATTATCTCCAAACTTTCTTCCTCTTTTTTTATTACGATTTTTCTAATTTTTTTTCATATACTAACTACGAAACTCGGTGTAATTTCACCATCTTCACGATCATAATAAGTTCGGATAATTCCTTCGATAATTCTTCATTCTTCAGACGTACCAATAATTGTGTTGGTAGTAAAAATACATGCGTTTTAACTACTTTATACATTCCCATTTGCAATGTGCAAATTTCTTCCCAAGCGTACCAAAGATTGAAAATTGACACAAGACTCGAGAAATATATACTTTACACTTTAACCAACAGCAACAAATACAATGGACTCAACCCAATAGGTGAAGGCTAAGGAGTATAGGTATAACAAAACATACCGTTAGGTGTAATCCTAATGATTGTTCCTATTGGTTTTTTCCTAGGGTATTCTTACTCTTAAAATTGAGAGTAAACAAAGGGCTTTATACGGGATTTAACGAACTAACCAATAAGTATAGTTAAGTTAATAAACAACATATAAAAGGCTTTTGAGTGTAATCTAAAATTTACCAATTTAAACAAGTTACTGTCATCTAAATCTATATAGCTCATTATTAAGTCCTCGAATAATTATACCAACGCCAAGTTTCTAAAGTCAAAAACAACACCACAAAAAACATAAAAACAGGCCTGAAGGTGAGGAATAAAAAAGATGTTATGGATTCCAACCAGGCAAGCATCAGCTACAAGAGTCAATTATTTAGACCAAATCTAAAAGAACCCGTGGAATAGCACAACACAAATCTACAGCAAATCACCAAAGTAAATACTTACAAAAATTAAACACAGGACCAACGCGACCGGCAGGAAAAAGGACAGAATCGCATCTCCTGCAATAAATATAAAACATATATTCAAACACCAAGAACAACGTAATTAAAAATACCTCCTATACTACTAACAGCTAAAAAAAGAAAAAAAATCAAAACAAAATCACGTCTTCACACCACGCCGGCACACACAAACCCAAGACGACAAAACAAAAAAGAAACCACAAACCAAAAAAAGACGAAAGCTAAGTGAGAACGGCACGACGAGTGGACAACGAAAATGAGAAAACAGGTAACTCCATATTTTGTAGAATTTGGTTAAACATTTGGAAACGTATAAAGGTTAAATCCTCATAATATCTAATAAGGTTATTGTGTGCAGGTTATGAAACAAGTAATTTCACAAAAGTAATGCTTGCATTTTTTTAATTTTAGAGCCTAATTTAAGCATTTAGTATGAAAAATAGGGAACAAGTATACATACTAATCCCATCCCCTCACCTTGAATTATACAACGTCCTCGTTGTAAGATAAAAACATTAAAAACGGTAATAAAAAATTACAATAAAACTCCCTTTTATATTTTGCTTGATAGATTCTCCAATTGAGTTTAATGAGCAAGAATGTGTTGAACTAGACCGTCTTGAGATTCACAAGATTCCAACACTCAATTTCAAGGTTGTAGATACTATCACCAACATTGTCGATGTATTTTCAAGCGAGGTCTGTCGAAATATAGGAAAAACCCGCAAAACATCAATGTCTGGTATCTACGGATTAATTAATAAGCTAAAAATAAACGTACATGAACCAATAACGACTTAACCATAAACTGGAATAACGCGCGTATCGAGAAAAGTCCCGTAAAAAGTATCTAAATACGGGTCTGTCTGTTGAATACGCCGTATTGACAGAACTGACAATAATGTTTAAAGTACATAAAAATAAAGGACTGATAACGTCCAGACATTCAATACGTCGTATGGTATGAAGCAGATAAGCCGTATTGATGTTTGGGAAGACAGACTCGATAAAAATAGATAACAATCCAGGTTGTCTCCCTGGAAGCACTTTTGTTAACATCGAAGTCTTTAAGTTAGACTTTTTCCTTCCAGCTTCTTCACGTTGTATCTTCTTCGAATTCCACTACTTCTTTATCTTCCGCATCAATATGTCCATCGTGGTACTTCTTTAACCTTTGTCCATTGACTTTGAAGCTGATTCGTTTCTATCTATGATCTCCACGGTTCCATACGATTACATAGTCTTTACCATATTTGGCTAACTTCCAACCTTGATTTGAGCTTACCCGGATGCATCTTAAATCTAGAGTTAAATAGCAATACTCTGTCTCCTACTTTGAAGTTCTTATCCCCACTAAGCCTAGAGTCGTGCCATCTCTTAGTTCTTTCCTTGTAGATCCGGGTGTTTTTGTATGCTCCACTCTTAATTCCGTAAAATTCATTAAGTTTCTATGAAACGGTCTTTGCTGCAGCTGTGAGATCCATATTACATTGTTTTAGTGCCTAATATGCTTTATGTTCGATCTCCACATGCAAGTGATAAGCTTTTTTCATAAACCAATCTAAAGGGGGTGCATCGAGTAGGTGTTTTGTAGGCGGTTCTGAATGCCCATAACGCATCATCGAGTTTTTCGGACCAATTCTTCGGATTATATCCAACCGACCTTTCCGAGATACGTTTAATAACTCTATTGGTAACTATTGGTTGCCCCATTAGTTTTAGGTGATTGCCATTGATAACTTATGTGTTACTCATACTTTTGCAAGCTATTATTCTAGTTGAGAGTTACAAAGAATGTGTCCCCCGATCACTAATTAAAGCTTTAGGAACTCCAAATCTTGCAAATAGCCTACTCAAAAACTTAATCACAACGCGAGCATCGTTTGTAGGAAGTGCTTGAGCTTCGACCCATTTTGATACATAATCCACTGCTACCAATATATATTTGTTTCCCTTTGAGTTAGGAAAGGGTCCCATAAAGTCAATCCCCCATATGTCAAACATATCACATACCCGAATACTGTTCGATTGACATAGCATCTCACTTCTTGAGTGAAATGTTACTAGATCTCTGACATGCATATCACATCTCGTAGACGTAATCGTTAGCATCTTTAAAGATGCTAAGCCAAAAGAATCTTAATTCGTAGACTTTCCTTTGAGTAATTGATGCACTATGATGACCCCAGTTGGTCCAGAATGACAATGTGTCAAGATTTCAAGGATTTCATTTCCAGCAATGCATCGCCTCATTACATTGTCCGGACATAGCTTGAATGCGTATGGTTCATCCCAAAAATAATTTTTTACTTGAGAGAAAAAATATTCTTTTTTTTCAGTTTCCAAATTTGGAGGCACAATCTTTCCAACGGGGATATCATTAACATAATCAGCAAACCATGGTTCTAGCCTCATTTAACTTGGTTTTCAATATCATAAGATGTTCGTAGGGAAACTTATTAGCGATTTCCTCTTCCGTGAATGTTCCCAAGTCTAGGTTCTCAAGTCTTGACAAATGACCCAGCTAAGTTCTCTCCCTGTCATTTTATCCTTAATCTCAATGTTCAAAAAACCCTTATAGAAGCAAAACCACCTATAAAGCCTTGGTTTGACATCCATGTTTGCTAACAATACTTCAAAGCTGAATGATCAGTAAGACTCTAAACCGTTTGTTTTATAAATAAGTGATAGGACGAAACTATCAAAAGAGAAACAACTGCAAGAAAGTTCTTTCTCAGTGGTGGTGTAAATGCTCTTGGCATAATTCAGATAGTATTTGCAGACAGAATAGATTTGGTTTTAATTCCCGTGTTATGTTGTCCCTAACACAACTCCAACAAACCGAAGTCACTAAACGCACACATTAATTTAAAGGGCACGTTCCAATCGGGGGATATTATGATAGGCGCAGTGGTTAGTTTTAATTTCAAAATGTTAAATGCCTTTTTGCAATTGTCAAAAAAATCAAATTTCACGTCTTTTATTAAAAGTTGGGTCATTGGTTTAGAAATCATGGAAAAGTCTTTTTTGAACCTTCAGTAAAATCCAGCATGCCCTAGAAAGCTTCTCACCCTTACAACGTTGTATGGGTATAGGAAAATTGCTACACATTGATTTTAGCTCTATCAACCTCAAATCCAGCCCTAAAAATTTTGTGTCCTAAAAACAATCCCCCTTCTTTACCACAAAAACAATACATTTTTTCCATTCAGCACAAGGTTGATTTCTTCACATCTAGCAAGCATCATATCTAAATTATCTAGACAACAATCAAAAGATTTACAGAATACTGAGAAGTCGTCCATGAATACTTCCATAAAGTCTTCCACCATGTCGTAGAAAATTGCCGTCACGCATCTTTGAAAAGTAGCTGGTGCGTTGCATAATCCAAACGACATTCGTTGGTAAGAAAAAGTCCCATAAGGATAAGTGAATGTTGTATTTTCTTGATCTTCGGGTACGATCAGAATTTGGAAGAATCCTAAAAAACCATCAAGAAAACAGTAATATTCATTCCCACATAAATGCTTTAACATTTGATCAATAAATGGAAGAGAGAAATGATCATTTCGAGCTGTATCATTATGTTTACAATAGTCGATGCACACTCTTCATCCTGTAACTGTGCGAGACGAAATTAACTCACTATTGTCATTCAAAACTACAGTCATTCCTGCTTTCTTTGGAACTACGTGGATAGGGCTGACCCATGAACTATCCAAGATTGGATAAATCAGCCCCAAATCTAGTAGCTTCACCACGTCTTGGACTTTGGGATTTAAATGCCTTTGGGGTTGAATGATCGGTTTGTAGTCATCTTTCATTAGAATCTTATGTGTGTAGTATGAAGGGACTGATTCCCTTGATGTCTGGCATTTCCAAGCAATTGCCCCCTTATGTTTATCTAATACTTGCAAAAGTAATATTTTTCTCTCTTTCGACAATTTAGATGAGATAATTATAGGAAAAGATTTGTCTCCATGCAGGTGTGCGTATTCTAAGTGTTGAGGCAATATTTTCAGCTCAGGTTTCTTCTCATCGATTTCATTAGCACTGGCCGAATAAAGTTGTTCACTTTTAACTTTATTGGGTTCTGCTGTTTTCTACGCAACTGGATATGGCGTATTAATGGATTCGATACGCCGTATTGGTTCCCCTGAATCAGAATCACCGACAACTTCACATTAAAAAGATTTACAACTTTCTAGGTCTGATTGAGAATCAATCACGATTCTCTACCTTTTAATAAAAATGAATCAGACTTATCGTTTGCCAGTAATTCCTGGGCCTCTGCATTGATCGCGTCATCCAAGTCATCAACCTCGTAGCATTCATCATCTTCAGCTGGTGATCTCTTAATTGATTGATCCATGTCGAAGATTACTTCATCGTCCCCTACCCTTAGCATTATCTTTTTATTAAACACGTCTATCATAGCTTGAGCAGTTGCCAAAAATGGTCTTCCTAAAATTATAGGAACTCTAGAGTCTTCAGGCATATCTAATATAACTAAATCTATTGGAAGGACGAATTTATCAACTTTTATGAGCACATTTTCAATTATTCCTCTTGGGTGCAAGTTCCAAACTCATTCTAGTAGCCTTTGGTTCCCCCAAACCAAGTTTTTCATACATCGTATATGGCATCAAGCTTATACTAGCTCCTAGGTATGCTAACGCATTATTAATGTGTAATTGGCCAATGTCACAAGGAATAGTAAAACTCCCTGGGTTTTTCTCTTTTGATGGAAGCTTGTTTAATAATACCGCTGAGCATCTTTCATTCATAGTGATCGTACAAGCTTCTTCCACTCTAGCCTTATTTGTCAACAAACCTTTCAAAAATTTGGCATACTTTGCATTTGAGCGAGTGCTTTGATAAAAGGTAAATTGGATGTGGATTGCTTTAGGTTTTCTTAATAACTTTTTCTGTTGAAGCCCTATTTCACTTTCTTTTTCTCAATCTTTGGGGAAAAGGAATGGTTGGCATTTTTACTTCACTTGATGGTTGAACAACAGGTTCGTTGGTCTTCTGGGGTTGGTCTTCGTTTGATTCAACTGGTTTGTCGTGATTTATTACTGGACTTCTTTACAGGTATTTATATTGGTGTTGTTAACTTGAACATCTTGAGATTCGTTGTTTTTCCACATCTATAGTTACAAGTCCGTTAACTTTGTGATTTTCCGATAATTGAGAGAGTATTATTGATCACTTTCTTAACAATCCTTGTACCTCAAACCTGAGCTCGCTTAATGAATTGTTCCTTTCTTTAAATAAGAGCTTGTTTGTTGTTCTGAATTCATGGATGAATGCTCTCATCTCCTATTGCTCACGTTTTCCTTTGTCAATAAATTTGTATAACATTTCTTCCATCGTTAATCTCCTTTTCGGGTAAGTAAAATGATATGGATGAAGTCCGGAGGCTCTTTCTGAAATATAAGACATAATTCAAAGTAAAGATATTCTAGAGAAATATACTTGCAAAGATATCTAAAATTTCAGTCAATACGCCGTATACAAATAATTGAATACGTCGTATTGTTGAATCAGAATGGATACGCTGTGTTGGACAGAAAGTTAGATACGCCGTATTCAATGGAAGTGGATACGCCGTATCGGTTTATCGACCAGAACAGTGTATTAGAGAAAACAATTAAACACACAAACAATACAAGCAAACAATTAAAGACACATATACAGAATTATACTCTAATCTAAATTATACTAATCCTAAGGGTTAGATCTAATCTAATGTAAAAAACCAAAATATCAAAGAAAAATCAAGATTAAATTTTCACTCCCTGGCAACGGCGCCAAAAACTTGATGTGTCGTTGTGTGGTGTTAATTTTATGATTTCAAGTTTTAAATTTATATTTTGTCAACTAAACCAAAAACAACACTTTAACGGGCAGTGTACCCGGTCGGTGGTAGTTTCGTGGTAAGTAGGGTGTCGATCACTAAGAGCGAGAAACACTTTCAATTTATTAATACTTTGGTTTTTCTAATCTAAGTTAGTCTAATCTATGTTAAACCTATGCTAAACCTATGTTAATCCTAAATCTAATGGATAAGGGGAGAGATTCGCACGGGCTTTATGGTTGGCTAAAACCAATTCAAACACCAAAACGCATGCAAGCAAAATTAACAAACATAAAAGAGCGGATCTAGCCAAAAAGAACACTGTATTAAACCATTATTAATCCTATCAGAACATATGTTTGTTATATTTAGTGCCAATGATTACTTATCTCGAGGCGGCATATCCATTCTTAAGATCAAGGCTGGCCACTTCTTCCTGAAACCTATAACACTAGATTCATCACAATTAAATGCATTCCGCAATAAAGCAGCTTAATTTGAGCTGATTATAATCCTATCTTAGGGATTAAAACAATGGTGATCTAGTAAACCAAGCTCATGAAAGACTATGCTCACTTACTGCTTAATGTGAAATTCATACATCTAGTAGTCCATTAACCAAGTCTTATACCAATTAATCGAGAACATACTATGTTGAATCCCAAGGTCACCCTGTTGGATCCAACTAAGCTCACAATCTAAGGCAAATTAGGTCGTATTATTTGGGATCCTATTGGTCTAGATGATAATAACTCACTATATGTAGATTTATCCCTGCATCTAGCTTACTTGGTGTCTGTATCACTAGATTCCAGTTAAATGATAGGGTCCATACAAAAGCACATAAACAAGTATAAATTGATAAACATAAACAAGCATTCAATGATAAATTAAGAAATCTAGATAAACAAACTAAACATTAAGATCTTCATAATAATGGCTAATACCCGAAGGTATTAGCCTTCAAACGTCATAATTAATACAAAAGTAATTAATTAGCCAAGGTAAACTAACCGAGTTAACAAATGATACCAAAAACAGAACGATTACAAGATTATAGGAAATTACACGTTGTCTCCTATGGAATTAATCATGTTGCACGACCTCTTCTGCTCTTCTTCTCATCTAAAAATTGATTTTTATGGTTTAGGTATCGAGAATATGATTTAGCACACCTAAGACTCGTTTTTGAGTTTTCCTATTTTATAGGGTCTGGACATAGCCTTGATATGGCGTAATCGGGGGTTTCCTGGAGTAGGACCACTTTGATAGCTTCCTGAATATCACCTTCTATAACTCGTATCAGGCGTTATTGGTTTTCTCTGGATTATGGCGTATTGATTCTTGTTTTCCTTCTGGTCTTTGGTGAGTGCAAGGCAAAGATAAACGCCGTATCTTCTTAATGGATACGGCGTAGTGGATGTCAGAACAGTAGTCTTCAAAATATCTTCGTTTAAGCTCCAGAATGCGTGCCCGTTTTAGTTAACTTTCAACCAGTACTCTATAATATACTGGCAATTCTCAAATACAAACGGATTAAGTAACAATTCCTTTGTAATAATTATACAAAATGGGTTATAATTCATGCGATAAATGAGCTATAAAATAGAACTTTTTTGATGTCATCAAATATCCTCCACTTTAATCTACGTTCCTCAAGTAGACTTTAGAAGTTACAAAAAAGTAATCCCTATGGATTTTTTTGTTTAAGCATTTATCGATCTATACAAGTACACAACCAAACTAACCTCACGAAAATTGGAAGATAAAAACACTCAAATCACTCAACTAATCTATGTGGGTAAATGTAACTAATTCGCAATCAAGTTGCTCGTTGTGGACGAGTATCTATCAAAGCTTAGCAAGTATACACATCTCCACCACTAAGCTAAGGAATAACAGTTTACAAGTTAAAATGGGTTTTTATTATAAGGCTTAGGGTTGATCATTCTACAATCTTTCACCAAAAGTACCACACCAACAAGGCAGCTGAAGCACACATACATGGCCGTAACGATGGAATAGACATGTGTGTTCGATCACATCCTTATTCGAGTTTAACCAAGGGTTAGGATGAAGAATGATATAGGGTATGGATCTTCTAACTTTCACCAATAGTAATAAACCAACAAGGCAGCTGAGACATGCATACATGGCCGTAACGACGGAATAGACATGCATGCTCGTACACATCCTCATTCGCGTAAAACCCATGGTTAATGATTAGGAAAGGGAATTAAATTGTTGTTAAACAAAAATTACAAAACAAATAGACTAGGTCCAAGATATAAGTTGCTAGACACTTTTTCCTGACCGTTACCATGATTAAGACACAACTATTTACAAACGTCTTGATCATTGATAAAAAACAACAACCTAAGTTGGCATTCCCGTAACGGTCAACTTCCCAATCATCCCATACTTTACAAACTTTTACAAGACAAGTGGCGATATCTACCACTTTATACAATACTCTACATCATTGACTTATAAGACGTATCAACGAATAATCGATCCTTCATATAATTCCTTCGGTCTAAGCTTTTGCGAAACGATTATCTCAAACTTTCCTTCTATTTTTTGTTGTGATTTTTCTAATATTGTTGATATTTTTAACACTAAACTATACTACGAATCTCTGTAATTCACCATTTTTCACCGATCATATAACTGCCAGAAATTCCTTCGAAGATTCTTTATTCTTCGACTTACCAATAATCGACGCTGGAAAGTAAAAACATGAGTTTTTACTACTTTATACATTTCCATTTGCAATGTGCAAATTTCTTCCCAACCGTGCCAAAGATAGAAAATTGACACAAGACTCGGGAAATGCATACTTTACACTTTAAGTAACTAAGCCCATCTGATAAATGGACCTTAAATCAAAATATGATAGTCTAAGGTGTCAAGTGTAACGAGAACCAACAGTTGGTGTAAATTCTTAAAGGATTGGCTCTATGGGTTGTTCTAGGGGTATCTTACTCTTATAGTGAGAGTAAACAAAGGGTTTATACGGGGGTTAACTAACCAGTGTAGTTAGTTAATAAACAACATGTATATGGCTTTTAAGGTTATCCTAAACATTACCAATTTAATAAGTACTCCATCTAAATCACTAGTACTCATCATTGTGTAGCTCGAATAAGAGTATACCAACTAAGTATTCTAAAGTCTACCACATCACCGCACACTCATATTTTGTAAGTTTGGGTAAACATGTGGAAACGGATAAGGTTAATCCTTAAATATCTAATAAGGTATATTGTGTGCATGGTTATGTAACAAGTAGTAATTTCACAAAAGTATGCTTGATTTTTTTTAAATTTGAGCATAATTTAAGCATTTTATGTGAAAAATAGGACAAGTATACATTCTAATTCCCATCCCCCACTTGAATTATACAACGTCCTCGTTGTATAGATAAAACATTAAAAACGGGAACTAATAGAATTAGAATGAGAAACTCCCCTGATATTTTGCTCGGTAATGATTCTCCATGTTAAGTTTATGAGCAAGAATGTGTGTTGTAAATGTGTCTGTATTCCAGCATGACTACAACATACATAGGATTCTAGACGATTGATACTTCACCAACGTCGTCGTTTTCTTTTCAGTAAGGTCTTGTGCAAGATATAAGAAAACAAGTGCAATTTCTATCTCTGTGTATTCGTTGGTTAGACTCAAAATAAAAACCTAAAACTGTACAGGAAGTCGATACGCCATATCCATTCCCCAGGATACGTCGTATTGAGACCTATAGAAGTCGAATACCCTATATTCGTTTAACGAATACGCCGTATCAACGAGTCTGACGATAAAGTTTAAATTGCAGAAAAATAAAGATTGGATAACGTCCATGTAGTCAATACGCCGTATCCATGGGGTTTGGATACGCCGTATAGACAGTCTGGTAATACAGACTCGATAAAAATAGAAAATTACATTCCGGGTTATCTCTCGGCAAGCACTTTTGTTTACAGAAAAGACTTTAAGTTAGACTTGCCCTGATTTAATCCCATCCTTATAAAACAATTTGGGATCGAACGGGATGCCAAATGGCTAATACAAAATCTTGATTAGGAAAATGAATGACATCCCTTTGTTAAGATGATTCCGTCATGATATTAACATTAATTCCTTGATAAAAGTTTCAGCTTTGAAAAATTTATTAGATTTATCATGACTTGTTTCCAAAAGCTTATTTGACCCATGTGCATTTACATTACCCCCCCGAAGACTGTATTATATCAATTTTATAATCATCATTGTCCTTATCTGATTTTGAATCATCAGGATAAATTACATTAAAAGGAAATAGATCATTAAAGTATAAAACGTTTTGTTCCTCTTCATCACATGTGAACAATGATGTTTCATCTTTTAAATTGGATTCATCGATATGTTGAGGACTTACAATAGGTTTAGTTAAGGAATCTAATTTAGACGTTAGAGCATCATTGTAAACAATGGCTGGAAATTCTTTCTTAAAATCTTTAAAGAAGTCTAAATCATCAAAATAACTGACCTTTGGCTCGGGTTATGGAAATGAAGGCATATTGACTCTTTCATTATCATTTTACGAATCCATTTTCAAATCATTGACATAAATTATTTTATAAGAAAACGAGTTTTTGTTAAAAATCACCGTGTAATCTTCATCGTCGGATTCATCAAATGATACTCTAAAGTTAATTTCATTGTTGTTAAGAGAACTTACCGTGGGTTCACAAGAGAGTGTTTTCTCAGATGATAACTCGTCATTGAAGACTATAGCTGGGAATTCGGTTTCAACAAATCTAAGGTCAAAAGCGTCTTCATCATACCAGATCTTACCATACGTAGCAGTTTCCCAGTTATACACCTTCCCACACCTACGAGCTTTTTCTTCCTCAATCATGACGTATTCTTCCATAGTAATGCTGGGGTCGTCCATTTTAACCTATAATAAATTCGCTAGGACAGAAAACGGTCAAATAGACAAATACGTCGTATTTAATAAACTGAATACGCTGTATTGATGACAGAGTCGAATACGCTGTATTGGTTTGAAAAAATTTATACGCTGTATCCAAGAAGATGAATATGTTGTATTGAGTATTCGACTCAGAAAGTTATAGTAGACTATAACAATGCAGAAAACACACAAACACACAATATGCAAAAACATACAATGCAGAAAATCAAACACACAAAACAAACACACACAAATATGCAAATTAATCTAAGCTACACTAAACTAAAAATACAAATAAAATAAGAATTAAACAAATTCACTCCCCGGCAGCGGCGCAAAAAACTTGATGTGTCGTCTTGTAGGTGTTATTTATGTATCAAGTTTTACTATTTATTTTATGCCGACTATACCCAAAAACAACACTCTAACGTGCAGTGTACGTCGGAGAGAGTTTCGTGGTAAGTAGGGTGTCGATCACTAAGAGCGAGAGCGTTAATTCCTAATTCTATCAGTATTTTAGTTATCTAAGTTAAACCTAAAACTAATGTAAAAGGGTGGTTTCAGCCTGATAGACTGGCACAGTTTTGGGTATCTAACCTAAGGTTTTGATGACAAGTAAAGCAATAAACATACGCAAGAAGATAAACAAATGATAGAGGAGCGGTCAAACACTAATGTAAGGAAAACGTATCAACCATGAATAATTTGATAAAACGCAGGTTTGTTTATTAGTGCAATGATTGACTTATCTCGAAGGGCATATTATTCCTAGACTTAGGCAGTACTTCTTCCTAAGACCTAGACAACCTAATTCTATCATAATTAGACGCATTCGCATAAAGCAAGCATTTGTTGATTATAATCTACCTTAGGAGATTAATAATGGTGCTCTTACTAAACCCTAGCTCATGGAGACTTTACCCACTTACCGCTTAACGGCTCTTTATATACTAGTAGTCCACTGTCCGAGTTCTTACCAATGGAATAAGAACGTACTCGTTGATACCAAGGCCACCTTATAGCTCAACTAAGCTCACTAAACTAAAGGCAATGATAGGTCAATATTTATGATCCTATAATTCTAGATATATAAATTGAAATATAGAGAGCTATCCCGGACTCTTAGCCTACGCCCAAACAACACCGAAGTTGCAGCGCATTAAATATGTAGGACTATACCTAGTTGAATGATAGGTCGCATACTTAAGCACGTGAACAAGTAAAAATTGATAAACATAATCAACAATCAACAATAAATTAAGCAATCGATATAAACAAGCCAAACATTAAATCTTCATATACATGGCTGATACCTAAAGGTATCAGCCGATAGTCATTGTAAAAATACACACGATTTCATATATGAACGATTAAAGAAAAGAAACTTTAACCGAACACGTATTTGGTTGCGCGAAGATTACAAGAGTTTTCCTATGATCTTGAGGCTCTTTTCTGACCTTCTATGCTCCTTTTTTGTCTCTTGGTCGACGTGGTGGTTTAGGGTTTCACTTGTATACATAAAACTGAGTTTAGGGTGTTGTATTTATAGAGTCTGGAAACTGGTCGATATGCCGTATCAAGCGATGTGAGATACAGCGTATTAGGGATTTCTTGGAGTAAGGACCACTGTTGATATCTTTTAGAATTTTGTGTATAATAAACCTTAGATACAGCATATAGAGGCTCTTGGATATGACGTATTGGGTCTTCAATCCTTTGTGGTTATCTTTGAAGTGTAGGCACGGATACGCTGTATCTTCTTGATAGATACGGCGTATTCAGCTAAAACTAGTTGGTTCTTCTTCATTGACCAAAGTATTATATACGGCGTACCATTGATGTGGATACGACGTATTCTTCAAAGTCGGGTAATGGTCTTTTGATTCGTCAAAGTCTTAGATACGTCGTATAGGTCTAGAATAATACGGCGTATTTGCTGTCAGATCAATAGACTTTCTCGAACTCTTCGTTTATGCTCCAAAATGTGGGCCTTTTAGCATAACTTCACAAAGTACTCCATAATTACTGTAATTCTCAAATATAAACGATTAAGTAACAATTCTTTGCAATAATTATACAAAATGCGTTATTTACATATGATAAATGATGGTATAAAAGTAACGTTATTTGATGTCATCAATGATCAAAGAAATAATTTTGACCTAAACTTTACATTTTTATAAATGTAACAAGACCGTTTTACGAAAATAATTAGACAAAATATTTTTGTAATTATAAGAAATGTTTTCATTCAAATATATATTTGAAATTCAAATTTTCCCTTTAAAATCAGAAAAACCTACCCCAGAAAACATTTCCCCACAAAAGGATAAAATCAGGAGCGTTTGAAAAGTGGGCAGCCCCCTGATTTATATGGGCGCCCCCTGATTGATAAGGGGGCCGACAAATAATTAAGGGTGTAGGCCATGTAATTTTGTCCCAAACTTTGTCTATAAATAGTGGACTATTCCCACATATTTAATACACTTTTTCACACAGTTTTTCTCTGATCTAAATCTCTCTTCCAAACCCTTTTCTTTGATCACTTAACTTATTACAAGTTTGTTTAAATGTGATCCAATTAACCATCCATTCAAGTGAAAGAGAAGAACTCTCGTCATCATCAAGATACAGAGTTATGTAGTTTAGTTAGTGCATTCGTGACATGTGTTACACTCATGATGTATAGATCGAGTCCATGTATTCCAAACTTGTGTAATAGTTAGATCGGGTGATCGTGATAGTATTTAGGTGAGGTAAATACTTGTAAGGGTAGGTATTATTTTAGGCCTCAAAATTCGAGTGTATGTGGTAGATCGGATCTAGATAAGATTAGAACTCGACATTTAGCTTAGTGTCGGAAAAGAATGTAAGCGACGCGGTTTATGTATTTAGACCTTAAAACACAAGGTTTGTTATGTTGGGCCACAAAACATAACGGGTTTGGTTGTACCCAAAGAAGAACTCGACATTTGTTTTAGTGTCGGAAATTGGTATAAGCTACTTGTGTATGGTTTTCTCCGCCTAAAGGGAGCTTGTTGACTAGTGAAGTAACTCTCAAGTTGGATACTCGGGGAGTGGAGTAGGGCAAAGAGGAGCTTCGTGACCGAACCACTATAAATCATCGTGTCCGGTTTGCATTCCTTTTTACTTATCTCTTTACATTTATACTCGCATTTATCGCTTTATATTTATACTTGCAATTGCGTGTTATGTTTTGATTATGTTTGTGTTGTAGATAAATGTGAACATTGTGCTTTAGTTTGTATTGTTGTGATATGATTTGATACTATATGTATATAACTAGTATGAACACTCTTTATATTGTGTCACGCTTGATCGACAATTTGATACAAAACATTTTGAGTTTTTAAACAGAAACATATTAACCCCCCCTACGGTTTCCACATACCCTTATATTCCATAGTGTGAGGATAAGCCTTTTCATTTTCCCCTTATACATAAATTTCATAAAAATGAGTGTGTCAGTGGCTGTAGTAGACTTTAGAACTTGGCTTGGTATATTTTTCGAGACCATCAAAATGAGCATTGCACTGAGGTAACTTAGTGTAATCGTTGCACCTAAGATAAAAGTAAAATTTTAGGATTAACCACAAATAGCACATCCACTTATGTTATGTTATGTGTATATTGACTTTTCACACTGATTAGTCAATCCCCTTGTGAAACCCATTTTGTTACTCTTATTTTAAGAGTATGATACCCCTAGTACAACCTGCTCAGCTTTTCCTTTCTTTTGTTAAACCCATTATATGTTATTGTTTCGTTACACCAATTGCCTAGCCTACCCTATAGTTTCTTCGAGTCCATAGTCAGGGAGTTACTAGTTAATTTTGGTTCCATTGGTGAAAGTCACGGGTTATGTTAAAGGGTATGTGAAGAAATTTAAGGTTTAGAAGACAGTTGATCTTAAGTGGGGGGATGCTCATGTAAATATGTGTCTGTAATTTAATTTGCATCATTTTCTTGCATAAAAAAGGTGAAAAGTGAAAAAAGAGTGCAATGTATATTTATTAGTTTGATTATAGTTGATCATAAATATAAACCATCTTATGTGTCGTATAGTATAGTGATAGTATTCCTGCCTTGTTAAGCTGGCGCTGATTAGACATATCCGTTTTGATGTGTTTGAACGGGTAGCAATTAAAACCCATGCCATTTCTATCTCTCCTTTCTATTTAAGTCTATATTTTTACAATGAAGGCATTGTACATCTCAAGTGGGGGAATGGAGATAGATATGAGAGATTATTGAGATTGTTCGGTTTGATTATGTGCTAATTTTACATAAAAAACTTTAAAAAATTGCACATAATTTTTTGTTCATTGATGATGAAGACCGAGTTAATGCGTCTTACATGCCTATTTATTATGGTGATTATGAGGCATTACACTACATTTCATACGCATTAACTCGTGTATTGTTGATTATTGAAGACCCCTTGACTCTTGACCCTCGGTTTTTGCCTTATGGGATTTGAATGCGACTAGTGACGTGGAGATTATGGACTTATGAAACTATTTGTTTTGTGTCTTTATGTTTACACCCATTAAATGTTTTCTCATGTCTTTATCCTACTCTTATCATTCTTAATCCTAACCTATAGCTTACTCGAGGTAAAGAATTGAGCAATCACAGGTGTATCGTTTATGGATTTGGGCGAGCATTTGTAGTTTTGTCGCCTTTTCTTAAGTATTGGTATTGGTAAATGTTACATTATTAGAATGATTCGCCCCGTTAGCCTTTATATTGTGTCAACCCATTTGCCTTTTAAAATAGTTGCATCTAGACTCTAGTGGTGGAGATTAGTATCCTTGCCAAGCCTATGATAGAATACTCGAATTAATTGAGCAGTTGAGTGATCACCAGAAATATAACGCATAGATTAGTGAGAGTATGAGTATGATTCATTTTTTCTTTCGTAAATTGGTCAGTTTAGAATTTTCTAGGTTAGGTAATTTTTAAATTCATGTTTTCCAAGATAACTTGGGATATATTTTTTTGAAAATTATTTAAAAGGTCTCCTTGAGGGCAAGTAGAATTCAAGTGGGGGATATTTGATAACATCAAATGTTTAATACTTTTCTATATCAAATTCAGGTGTTTATTGCCTCATTTTATATTGTTTTATCAGGTACTGAATTCATTCATATTTGCAGATTCACGTTAATCAATGCATTAGAACGAAGAGATGCGAGAATTGGTCAAGAATAGTACCAATAATAATTTATTTAGTAGAGGTACTATATTATTAAAGTAAAAGAAAAACACTAGATAAGAAGAACCACGGCGTAGTTTGGTCGATATGACTACACCGTAGCTAATCATAACAAAGGAAGAAAAATAAGTGAAGACCGATGCGTAAGCAAGACAAGGATGCTACGGCGATAAGACGATAGATGTGATGAGCTATGACGTTAGCTAGTCCGCTGGATGCCAGTGCAGTTTTCAACGATAGGGACTAATGATGTGCAATTGTTATTAAGTTTCAAGGACTGAAGATAATAATACAGTAGAGGACTAAATGGGCGTAATTATTATAAAGAATCAATGATTAAGTATTTTACCTCAACTACAACGAGGGCATGAAGTTGTACAAGACCCAAAGTATCTTTATCCTATAGATATACCACAATGACCAAAAGTAAAAATTTTCTCGGCGACGTTATGAGGGGGTACTACATGGACATGTTTTAGTTGATTCAAGTGGCCACGGAAAGAGGAAAGAGATATTTACAACTTTCATGGTTTGAGCTACAATGTAGCTATCTAAGCTACATCATAGCTATCTCAACTATGGCGTAGTTCTCCACTTACAACTACGCCGTAGCTGATTCAAAACCTATAAATAGAGGCCGGATTCTTCATAATTCGGCATCCTTTTCTCTCCCATCTCAGGGGACGACTAGGGGACCATCCTAAGGCATTTTCCAGCTATCATCCATTACTTATCAAGGGAGAATTCAGTTCCAGTCGTCATCATTTTTAGTCTTTCATTAAGTAATTTGTATCAAACATTATGTTTAATTCGACCAATGTTTTATTCATTATTGTTTATGCGATTTACAATATGATTTGATAATTACTTTAAGTGTTAGCCTTGTTATGATTTTATTATGTTGTGATTCTTATTTCTTTATCTAATTATCATTTTATTTGGATATCCTATTTGCCCGTTGACTGATCCCCGCATTTTGGTAGTGTTAAGGCTAGTGTAGATCCCATTAAGCTATTTAGTAGGCTGACCTCATTGAAAGGTAGTTTATTTGGATATGAAAACACAAACAGATCCCTTAAAAGAATTCTTAAAAAGACTGTTAAAGATGATCCTGCTATTTGGTCAAGAAAACTTGATGACGCTCTGTGGGCTTTTTGCACCGCTTACAAAACACCAACTGGTACAACACCGTACAAACTCGTATATGGAAAGAACTGCCACCTGTCATTTGAAATTGAACACCGTGCATACTGGGCCTGATATGTGTTTAATCACATATCAACTTTCCTTATTAAAACAAGCTTAAATGATCAATAATATATGAAAAATACATTTATATGTGTGTCTTATGAAATATGTCTTACAGGTAACGGGTATGTCAAAAATGGATAAAAACAAAGCCAAAACAGACAAAAACAAGCATGAGATTGGAAGAGCGTGAGAAAAATGAAGCCAAAGGCATATTCATTAATGGGCCAACCCGTACCCATTTCATGGGCCGGGTCAGCCCATTATTAATTGAATGATAAGAATATAAGCCTAAATCCCTAAGCCTTAGTTATAATAAAAGTCTAAAATCCAAGTCCATTAAAACCCTTATCATTCCTGGCCCAATTCATAATAAAAAAACCCATGATATAAGGCCCAAGTCAAAAGCCTGTCCAAGTCAAACCATTGATAACACACGCGCCAGTTACTATTCATTCATCATGTCCCTCTCATTTTTACTTGATACGAGTAACACAGGGTAAAACCTTTCCACACACACATCAATTCCCTTCTAGAAGGCCAGCCTAACACGTCTGACATAACTAAAGCCACGCTGGCAATCCTAAAGGCTGCGATTAGTTAAGTGGGGGTGATCCAAGGGTGCAAAGAGATGGATTGAGGATTGGTTATGTATCATGGGTCGAGATTGAAGCTTATGGGACACTCCTCAAGCCTAGAACCATCTCTCGTTTACTATAAATAGAGGGGACCTATCACAAAGAAAAATCATCTAGCTTTAGTAGTTTTTAGTAGCTTATTGTAGTAGCTTAGCTTATTTCCTGCTTAATTTTGATGTAATTTCCTTTTTAAAGCCTTGTAATCTCTTTATAATCAATAAAAGTTTCAGTTTCATTTTAATTGTGTTTTAAATTCATGCTTTACTTCTATACAAATTCGTAAAATGTGTTTAGTTTTCACCTAAATAAGCTCAATAATCTCTGAATAACCAAATAAGCTACTTCTTATTTAGTTAAGCTTGTTTAAAGCTTAACTGAATAAGCTATTCATTCATATCACTTGCAAAGTCAGTATAAGCTTTATAATGGATGATAAGCCAATAATGGAAGGGCTTATGGGTTTTACCAGATTATTTTCAACAAGCTGGAGCTTGTAGATAAGCTATAAAGAGCACTTTAAGTCCTTGTTTGAGCAAAGGACATGGTATGTTCTCTTTTACTAATTTTAGCTTATTTTCTTATTCAACTTATTAATATGCTTAATTGTTGCTTATTGTTGCTTAAATGTGTTTATTATTCTTAAAAGTAGCTTAATATGTTTAGTTTGTAGCTTAGAAGTTGTTTTATTTGAGTTTTCATTAAAACTGCTCTTTTTTAGTCAAATTAGCTTATTAGGTTAGCTTATTATTAAGTGCTTAATTTTCCTAAGTTTATGCTTATTAGTCTTAATATACTTAGTACTCAATCTGTTTTGGCATTTTAGAGCTTATCATGATCTGTCTTGGTTTAAAAATGAAATGTTATATCTTAAAGGGGTGTTTGGGATAAGGGCTTTAAAAATGGTAAAATAGTGTGTAAACTATTTTGGCTCTTAAATCAGTTTTCATAAGCTCTAAATTAGTCTAAATGTTTGTTTTTATAAGTTTAAAATAGGTTTTGTTAAGTTTTGAGTGTTGTTTTATCAAACCCTAAGTCTGCTAGACTTTTGGGCTATTCAAACAGCTTATTTTTGCAAAATTTCTTAAAGTCCTATTTTAGGTGTGGTTTTTGTGAGATAAATGAAGTTTATTAACATCAATGTACGTCTTTTTGAGTTTGTAGCTTTTGAAGTTGCATTTTAAACATCTTAGATTGAAAACAGTCTAAAAGTGGTAATAGTATATTTGTGCTTAAAAGTCTTTAATGAGCAGATCATTTAAGTCAAGAATCTAGCTTAATTTTGATTTATTTTTCTTTCATTTAGCTTATTTTAGTAAGGTTTCAATTTGTCTTAAGTCTTTAGTGTGTCACAAGTAGTTTTTGAGTCTCAATTTTAAGCTTAAAAAGTCATTAATCTTTAAAAATCCAAAAATAAAGTAGTGTATCTGTCATTTGCATTTGCATATTCTAGCTTAGTTTTCAAACTTATTTGCTTGAATTTAGCTTATTTGAGTCATTTAAGTTTAAGTCTTTATCTGTTTTCAATTTTCATCTTAATATCTATTGCTTATTAGTGCTTAATCTTAGCTTGAAATAGTAGTAGTAGTCCTTAAAGAGTCTTTAGAGGTCTGATGTCTTTATGCTTTTAAGTGCTTTTCCAGCTTATTTGTTTTGCTATTTTCTTGTCCTTAGTGCTTACTAAGTCTAGCTTTAGGACTGTTTTTAGCTTATTAGATTTCTAGTTGCTTATTAAGTCCAAAAAGCCAAAACAATTTAGCTTATTTTCTAAGTATTAAGAAAACCAAGTTGTTTCCTTTTAATTGTTTTTTCTAGCTTATTGATAAGCTCTGTCCTTAAGCCCTTCATAAAAGTTACTTATTTTTACTTAGTTTTTAGCTTTTTCAAAAGAAAATTAAAAAAAATTCAAAAAAGGAAGTCATAGAACTCGAACCTGTGACCTCCCCTTCACAACACCAACGCCTTAACCAGTTGCCCTTGGGACTTTTTCATTAGAGTTTTGTTTTATTAATTACTTATTCTAGTTTAGTTTTTAAGCTTATCAGCTTATTTGATTTTTAGCAGCTTATACGTTTAAGCTTTTTGAGTAATTTTTCTTTGTAAACCTCCTTTTTAGCTTAAAGAATTTTTATAAATTTTCTTAAATTTTTAGGATTAAGTTTAGTATTTTTAATTTAATTTTTAGTATTATTTAGTTTAAAAAATAGTTTAATTAGATTAAAAAAATTTAAAAATATTTTCTGTCTTTTAAAATTAGTTTAAGTCATTTAGTTTAAGATATTTGCATTTTAAATTTTTAGAATTTACATTGTCATTTTAGATAATTAGTTAGTTATTTTGTTTTTAATTGATTTAAATGTTAGTTAGGATTTTTAAAATTTGCTTAATTTCTAGTTCTTTTAACCAGTGCCTTTATATGTTTTTCTTGTGTAGATATAACTAGATTTAGAATGCAAATCCAAAATATTGATTATTCAAGCACGCGATCACGAACCGAAACAAGATTTTCAATTCACACTTCGTCGGGATACGACATCTGGGAGATAAAATATTGTTTGTCCTCAAGCAATTTTTATATCAAACGGGATACTCTATACTATTACTTGTTTGGTATTTTAGGATATATATATACTTTATATAGACTAAATATGTTGAATCAAGTTTTTGGCGCCGCTGCTGGGGAAGTGTGTTACGGTTATCGCGTTGAGGTTTGAAGATTAGTGCATTGAAGACCCTTCCCCGTGAAGTTATCGTTTTTTGTGAATATATATTTTACATTTCTTTATTATTTTCATTTTCTTATAAAAAATACAAAAATATTTTATTCTTCTCGATTTATTTTTGTAGATTTATTAAAACATCAAAAACACTTTTCCTAAAGTATATAAAATACCAAAAAATTTAAAAATCAAAAAAATAAATTGTGTTGTCAATTGTTTAATCGGCTCACCTTTAGTTTAACAAACTATAAGAGAGGTATAAGGAGGGTTGATCCTACGAACTTCGACCCGAAAGGAGAAGGTTTTTAAAATGCTTCACGCCTACCCGCTCCTCCTTCTTTGTGCGTTTTCTAGAGAGCTACCGTGCACTTTTGACTTTCGGTTCCAAACAAATATTTTTTTTCTTATATTTTTTTATATTATTATTTTATTATTTCTTTTTTTATGTGTTATTTTCAAAAATCTAAAAATAATCTCCTTTACCCTCTTATTCGTTTAATTTTTTTTCTTATCCTTCTTTATCGTTTAATTCTTTATCAATATGTCTTCGTTCAACCAACGTGGTTGCTTTGGGTGTGGAGGTCCGTTAGATGGTTTACTTTGTCGACGGTGTACTTGCGAGTGGTGTGGAAATAATCTTAGAAATGGATTTTGTTCGATATGCGATTCAGGAGCTGGAAATTCATTCGTTTATGATCCAAATCCGAATTCTTTCAATGATCCTCCAAACTTTTTCAACCATCCTCCACAGCCCCAGTGTGAGTCATACTCGTGTGAGTTATGTGGGAACGATTCTCACTATGGTTTTGATTGTCCGCCACGGATACCGCTTGTCTATGAGCAGGAATCGAGCTACAATCAAAACTTTGGTGATAATTATTATCCATAAAATTCACTGAGTTTTCCTCAACAATATCTTTGTTGTGAAAACTGTGAGGGGGTCCTCATGAGAGCTTTCAGTGTTAACCGATGAATCAAAAATACTTTGAGCCTAATCCTAGCTATAAATCTAACTATTCCGGTTTTGACCGACCCTCGCAGTATCCCATCGATCAATCACCTCCTCAAGAAATGAGTATCCAAGATATGGAGGTTCAGGATCAACAGTATTTAGAGGAAATGCAAAGTATGATTAATCAAATTCAGATTTAAGATTATCATAATAAGAGAATAGATATTCATTATATAAGGGAATGTGAAATAAGTATTGATATGCTTAAGGATAATTTCAATAAAATGAGTATTGAAATTGAGAAAATCACTAAGGAGAAAGAGCTTCGGCAACGAGAGCAGGCAGCGAATCTTAGTACTTATACTGTCGAGCCTTCGCGACGTTTCAATTATATTTACTATGATGACGATGATAACGAGGAGAGAACTATTCCTTTGAATGAATTTTTTTCTTAAATACCTCTGTCTATTACAATCACACCTGTCTTACCGACTATGGAGCCCGATGACTCTCTCATCATAGGGGATGAGAATCTTAGCACTATTCCTGAAAAGGAATCGGACGAATTCATAAAGTCTAGTGTTGAGGACCTTGTCCCAATCCCAAGTGAGTCCGAGGATACAACCGACAATAACAGTGAGTGTGATTTGCCTTTTTGTGATGATTCTCCTCTCTTGACGTTTTAGGGGGAAATTTTGTAACTTTCTCTAATCCTCTCTTCAATGATAATGATGCTTTTACCTCTAGTGATGACGAGTCACTTCCTGAGGAGGATGTTCTGAAGGAAAATTTTAAAATTTATTCGAACCCTCTTTTTGAATTTGATGACGAGTACATTTCTAGTGACGTAAATCCTCTTTTTAATGAGGTGTTAGAGGACATCGAGAGCGAGGACTCCTATGTTTCTAAACTTGATGAGCCGGATTTGCTAGTCACACCTCTTTCCAAGCTTAATGAGGATGAGTGTTTTGACCCGGGAGGTAATTTCGTTTTAAAAGAAATCGAAGCTTGTCTTACAAGTGATTCCATTCCACCGGGAATTAATGATGACGACTTTGACTTGGAGGGAGACATTCTTCTACTCGAGAAGTTATTAAATGATGATCCATCATCTCCTCTACCTCCGAAAGAACTTAATTTTGAGGAACTTAAAGTAATAAAACTAATGTTTCTACGGATTTTGAGGACGATTATTATGACTCGGAGGGAGACATAATCTATCTTGAGAGTTTGCTTATTAAGGACACTATTCCTAATCTCCCTCCCGAGGTGTTTTTAGATTCAGGACCAAGAAGCTAGAGATGAACCTGATAAAGATGATTTGAAGAATATTGTCAAAGTTTTCGACCCCGGGATTCAGATGAAAATTATTTCTCTGACAAATGTGAGGTTTACCTTTGAGGATCGCCATTATTTTTCCCTCACATTTGTTATCAGAATCTTTCTTCTTTATCTCACTTATTCTATGGATTCTTTTTTTCTTTTCTCCTTCGGGAGTAAGGATACCATTTTTGTCCTTGGCATCTCCGCTTTTAGTTTCTATTCTTTAGAGCCGGTGGTATCTCATCGGAGTGGAACTTTCATGTGCTTTAATGTTTATCTAAACATCTTGAATGAAAGTCCGATGAAGATTTTCTCTTCCACATGTTTCGTCCCTTATATCACGATGATATGGGGAGAGTCAAGCTAGAGACTCGCATAAAACAAGCGCTTCTCGGGAGGAAACCCGTGTTTTTTATCTTCTTTTTCTATTTTCTAATAAGTGTGACATGAGAAGGCTCGCCTCTTCATTTCTCGTGTTTCGTGGCTTATGTTTTATGTCCAGGATTGCCCGGATTATGAAGACTCTAGTGCTCGTGGTTTTGTCTATCGTTCACTCGAGTTTCAATCCTTTGCATGCTTATATATGGAATCCGATATCCTAGATCTTATTGACTAACATTTTTCTATTAGCATAATTAACAAACAGCTTTAGATTTACGTAGAGACCCTTTTATATTAGGATGATGCATTGATTTTAGTATGGGGGTGGCAGTCTAACATTGAGGACAATGTTTAGTATGGGGGATATCTTTCGATTTGATCTTATTTGCATTTGCCTTGTCTTTACGTAACCTCGTTTTACCACTAAAAATATCAAAAATATGTGATTTTTAGCCAAAATTTAAAAATTTTCAAAATAAAATAAGTGTTTTGACATGAATTTTTGACTTTCCGATGGTTAGAATAAGAATAAATTTTGACTTGATCGAGCATGTTGCGCTATAGCTTGCCCCTTAACCTATATAAATTTAAGCTTTTGCTAGTCTTTTATATAAGAAGCTTTAAAACGCGAATTCTAGCTTTAAAAAGCCAAGAGTTTGCAAGTTTCCATAATTGACTTTATATTTTCAAAGCTTGATTTTATTAAACTAAGCATTCGCGGATCTTTTTATTAATGATTTTAAATTTGCGAAGAACAAAAAATCATAGAGTTTTATATAAGTTAGATGCTAAGCGTGGAGTAGTTGGATCTCTTTAGAGCTCATAGAGGTTAATTGTGGCTTTTTGCTCCCGCCAGCTTAATAAACGTTATATAATTGTTAAATAAATAAAGTTTCTTTGGTTTTTGCGATTCTTAGTTAATACTCAATCTGTTTTGGCATTTTAGAGCTTATCATGATCTGTCTTGGTTTAAAAATGAAATATTATATCTTAAGGGGTGTTTGGGATAAGGGACTTTAAATAATTGGTAAAATAGTGTGTAAAACTGTTTTGTCTTAAATCAGTTTTTTAAGCTCTAAATTTGTTCTAAAAGTTAGTTATAAAAAGTTTAAAGTAGGATTGTTAAGTTTTGAGTACTGTTTATCAAACCTAAGTTGCTGACTTTTAGGCTATTCAAACAGCTTATTTTTGCAAAATTTCTTATAATCCTATTTTAGGTGTGGTTTTTGTGAGATAAATGAAGTTTATTAACATCAATGTACATCTGTTTTGAGTTTGTAGCTTTTGAAGTTGCATTTTAAACATCTTAGATTGAAAAAAGTCTAAAAGTGGTAATAGTAGGTTTGTGCTTAAAAGTCTTTAATGAGCAGATCATTGGAGTCTAGAATCTAGCTTAATTTTGATTTATTTTGCTTTCATTCAGCTTATTTTAGTAAGGTTTCAATCTGTCTTAAGTCTTTAGTGTGTCACAAGTAGTTTTTGAGTCTTAATTTTAAGCTTAAAAAGTCATTAATCTTTAAAAAGCCAAAAATAAAGTAGTGTATCTGTCATTTGCATTTGCATATTCTAGCTTAGTTTTCAAACTTATTTGCTTGAATTTAGCTTATTTGAGTCATTTAAGTTTAAGTCTTTATTTGTTTTCAATTTTCAGCTTAATATCTATTGCTTATTAGTGCTTAATCTTAGCTTGAAATAGTAGTAGTAGTCCTTAAAGAGTCTTTATAGGTCTGATGTCTTTATGCTTTTAAGTGCTTTTCCAGCTTATTTGTTTTGCTATTTTCTTGTCCTTAGTGCTTATTAAGTCTAGCTTTAGGACTGTTTTTAGCTTATTAGATTTCTAGTTGCTTATTAAGTCCAAAAAGCCAAAACAGTTTAGCTTATTTTCTAAGTATTAAGAAAACCAAGCTGTTGCCTTTTAATTGCTTTTTCTAGCTTATTGATAAGCTCTGTCCTTAAGCCCTTCATAAAAGTTACTTACTTTTATTTAGTTTTAGCTTTTTCAAAAGAAAAAAAAATTCAAAAAAGGAAGTCACAGGACTCGAACCTGTGACCTCCCCTTCACAACACCAACGCCTTAACCAGTTGCCCTTGGGACTTTTTCATTAGAGTTTTGTTTTATTAATTACTTATTCTAGTTTAGTTTTTAAGCTTATCAGCTTATTTGATTTTTAGCAGCTTATACGTTTAAGCTTTTTGAGTAATTTTTCTTTGTAAACCTCCTTTTTAGCTTAAAGAATTTCTATAAATTTTCTTAAATTTTTAGGATTAAGTTTAGTATTTTTAATTTAATTTTTAGTATTATTTAGTTTAAAAAATAGTTTTAATTAGATTAAAAATTCAAAAAAATATTTTCTGTCTTTTAAAAATTAGTTTAAGTCATTTAGTTTAAGAATTTGCATTTTGAGTTTATAGAATTTTAATTTGTCATTTTTAGTTAATTAGTTAGTTTATTTTAGTTTTTAATTAGTTTTTAATTGATTTAAATGTCGTTAGGATTTTTAAAGTGCCTTAATTTCTAGTTTAGCGTGCCTTTATATGTTTTCCCTTTGCGTTATTAGATCTAGAATCCAAATCCAAAATATTGATTATTCAAGCACGCGATCACGAACCGAAACAAGATTTTCAATTCACACTTCGTCAGGATACGACATCCGGGAGATAAAATATTGTTTGTCCTCAAGCAATTTTTATATCAAACAGGATACTCTCTATACTATTACTTATTTGGTATTTTAGGATATATATACTTTATATAGACTAAATATGTCGAATCATAATTATAACCCAGATCTCATCGCTGCTGGTGAAAAACGAATGTTTTAGTTACACAAATTAGACGAACTTAGACACCAAGCCTATGAAAACTCTCGGCTATACAAGGTAAGAACCAAAGTCTGGCATGATAAAAAACTAAGAATGAGAAAAAAATTCAAACACGGAAACAAGGTTCTGCTTTTTCACTCAAAATATAAATTCAAACAACTGAAACTCAGATCTCACTGGCTGAGACCATACATAGTGAAACACCAATATCCGTCCGGATATGTTGAACTATATGGAAAAGATGGAAAGATGTTTGTTGTTAACGGCCATCGACTCAAACTATGTCATGAAGAAGAAGATTATAATGACCAAAGGGAAGCAGTCACTCCCTTCTTTCCTAAAGAATGAACTCCAGAAGCAGGAGTCTAGCTAACGACTCTCCTAAAAAATTAAGCGCTTCTCGGGAGGCAACCCGTGCTTTACATAAGTGTGGAGGAGTCCCTCCTCCATACAACTCCACTCGTATCCTTTATTTATTTTTTTCTAAATAACAACAAAATATTTTCTTTTTTTGTGTGCTTTTGTGTGTTTACTTTTATGCAGGTAATATAGCTTAAATATTAGAAAATTATGAAGTATGCTCAAGGATAGCTCTCTCGCAACTATTTTCTCTTTGACCCGGATAGGTTACGTTTTCCCTTTAATTTTTCCTTATTCCTGTGTTATAATTTCACATTGAGGGCAATGTTCAACTTAAGTGTGGAGGGGAGCCAAATAGGAAAAATTAATCATATCCCTTCATGTTTGCCCTGCCAAAAAAATTTTCCAACTGATATTTTACGAAAATCTTAATATATATATATATATATATATGCTTTCAAAATAAAAAATGCCCATAGTAAGGCAAACCCAACCGGATTGACATTATAGCTAGCACAACCCAGTCCACTAAATTGTGAGAATTATAAGCCTTAGAATATATTCGGGTATCCACCTTTGGTACCTAAGATATGAGCGCTTTAGCCTGTTCGAATTAAGGTTTGAATGCAATTGTAAGTGTCTCATCTGTCGTTACGGCTGTGTATTTGTAATTTGTCGCCTTTTCTGGAACAGTGGTATTGGTTGGTAATTATGTTTGAGAGAGCCGGTAATTTAGAAGCTCTATAACTTGTGTTTGATCATCATTTACTAGACCGAAGCCTGATTAATCATATGTTATGAGGTAAAATTAATCCCACAAGTTTTTGTTCTTGCAAGCACTCCCTTTAGTGCTAAGTTGCTAAAGTACCTACATGAAGAAGTCAAAATTGAAAGAAGAAATTATGTGCCAAGCCTTAGTTATCATATATATATTTTTTATATATATATATATATATATATATATATATATATATATTTATATATATATATATATATATATATTTATATATATAGTAGTCCAAAAAAATAAAAGCTTAAGTTTTGACACATAAAGATTTGTATATATCCCCCATCAGTATCAAGTTCTACCCTTTGGTCATGTTTATGTGTCAAATACAAGCATATGGTAGTTGTCTAGATTATGTTTGTGCAAATTGAGTGTCTTCACAAAAATATAAACCCTATCTGAGTGGCTCGAGTGAATTACAAAATCAAACACATTCCCTATGTGAGGTGCTTAGTTATATGTCTATGCCTGAAAAGTTAATAAATATACAAACTCTTGCTAAAAATCTGAATTTTCTCTACGTCATGATAAATGATCTTATTTTCTCGCTTTGATTGCTTGAGGGCAAGCAATAGCTAAGTGTGGAGGGATTTGATAACGCCTAAATTATACATGTTTTTTCAGGTGGGTTATTATATATATTTTATCATTTCTCGTGAACTTTCGATACTTAATAGCATGAAATACTTGCATGTTCACTTAAAGACATCCCAAGCTCAAACAAAGCAAAGACCAAGTACTTATACACTTCGGAAATCAAGATACAAGAAAAGATAAAGTCTCAAGCTGAAAAGTGCAAATGTGCGCCGCACTTACCCTTTGTGCGTTGCACTTCTCCTCAACGTCAAAAGAATTAAAAGCCTGGTCAAAATAATGCAACAGGGGATCTACTCCTCTTGCGAGAAAGGCTCGCAGAAGAAGAATCATGAGATGGTCTCTCAGAAATAGCAGATGAACGATGAACACTCGGTACTAATGAACATAAATGATGACTAGATCTCGTACCCGATGGTGATGCTGGTAATGAATGATCAAAAGATGAACGACTAGATGCAGAATCAGATAAAGCATCAGCAGAAGAATCCGAAGAAGTCTCTGATGATGAACTCGATGATGAATCATCCGAAGAAAAATGATCCGAAGAAGAATAGTCAACTGAATGTCTCACGGCAAGACGATGAGTAGGCATCGGTCCAACCCTCTTCCTTGCAGTCATCATGTGTACCGGCCCATTAAGATGGTAGCGGTACGGTCGACCATGAGGGATAGGCTGTCTCCTTGTCTTGGTGACAAAGGAACCATGAACTCGACGTCGAAGTGCACCAGATTGTGTAATGGTGACCTTCTGAGTAGAAAGGGTTATTCTAGTCTAGTAAATGGTGTACCATGGGTAGGTGATGGTGGTGTATCAGGTGTATCGCTGTCTATAGTGTCATTAGTCGATGATAAAAATAGTAAGGTAGCTGGTAATGATGGTATATGGTCTGATGATGGATCCTCGATGGATCAAAATCCGATATCAGATGCAGGTGAGTAATCAGGAAACGCTTGGTGTTAGTCTGGGACTGGTGGTATAGTAAGGTGCTATGATAAGGTATCTCGTGGGGTATCACTGGTGGGTCTTTAAGTATGAAGTAGTTGGGGGGTGGAGTAATTACTGGTGTGTGTCGGGAATAGTGGAGGGATAGTACCGAACAAGAGAATAGTCCATCAGGTGTCCCCACGCTATCTCTGGATGAGTCCGAAGAAACTGAGATAACTGAAATAGCCATGACCTGCACAAGCAAAAGTTTATATAAATATCCTTTATACCAACCATGCATGATGCGAGAAAGAATGAACAAATGGGTGATATGAACGAAATGGAATGAATTGAATAGACCATCGTTTGCAGTAACGCATAAAATGAAATTGCAATATATTTATATTGTATTAATTTGTTTTAACTTAGTATTTTAATTACGATAATATTTAATTATGTATTCGTACTATGTTAAAAATGCACGTATGGCACTTAAATCAGTAAGGATCACATTTCCGGGTTATAGTCCCATAACCTGTTTATATACTACCTGGTTCTCTATAACCTTGGCTCTTGATACTAATCTGTCACACCCCCAAATAGGGTCATGTCCGATTTAGCGTCCGGGGGCGTGACGTTCATGACTATCTCAAGTACAAAGCATAAAGAACGACCTCTAAGGGTACGTTTTAAAAATATAACACCGTTGCATAAAACATTGATAATTTTTAATATGTTCTACATCAATCAAATTTAAAAGGTTCAAAAGACAACATGCGGAAGCTTAATAAGTTCTAAAACGTGTTTAGATAAATTTGGGATAAATCTGGAAATACTGTGTTCGACAATAGACTTCATTGTTCAAGCAACAAAGCCATGTAAGCACCTGAGAAAAATATGCTTAATAACGTAACATAAAGTTGGTGAATTCATAGGTTTAGTTCAAACGATGTTATAGTGGACCACAAGATATCAAAACGTATGCGACAGTTATAACAGATACAACTTCACATAAAAAGTATTTACGTTGCACTAAGCTCATGACACTGAAGCTAATAATGAAAGATAGCATGTACATTGCTATAAGCATTTGCTCATTGCCCTTACTGTGTGTACCGACCAAAGACCACCTAACCAGCTTCGACATGACATATATCCGTTTATCGGGAGCCCCGTGGGTAGTGAGCGCTACTCACCCGGATAAGGATAATTAGTCATAATAGATCTATTTATTCACTCGCGCTCCCTCGACCGGTCTTCAGGTCAAGAAATTAACAGTTCATGATAGTTCGGGCAATTGTGATCTAGACGCTACTTAGGCAACACGTAAATAGGGAAATCTCACGTATAGTAATTGTGTCCAATTTTAAAAACAAGCAATGTTTCTCACCCCAAGTTATAAAACATTTATTCAAAACGAGTAAAAGAGTGGGGCTATGAACTCACCTTGATTTAGTGAATTGAGGTAGTGAATAGTCTAGAAATAATTCACTTGGTAACGAACGAAGATATACGAAAGCAACCTATGAAATGGACGTTTGATTTAATATCGGATCGAAGTGAATTTATGGAATTGCATTGGTGTATACTAGTGTAAATTTTGTAATATATATCAAATATTAAGTTTTTGTGATTGGTGTATGTATTAAAATGTTTTCGTAAGTAAATGGGTAGAAAATTAATATGTATTTTATTATTACAAGTTATATAAAGTCTAGTAAAATTTATTTATATATATATATATATATATATATATATATATATATATATATATATATATATATATATATATATATATATATATATTGTTCGTCACTTAATTTAAATTCTCGTATCTCATTTTACCATGTACGTTTTCTAGTATTTACTAAGTATAGTGATTTATAAAAATTTCGGCATGACCCATTCGGTTTTAGACGTTTTTCCAAAGTTTGACTTTATTAAACCACTTCAATTTCCACATTTTCATAATTACAAATTATACCGATCATCAAATTCCTTATTTATTTGCAACGTCCAACGTTTAAAAATAATTAAACGTAACGCATCTAAATCGTATACTATTAAATAAGCTATTCGCGAACTTATCCAATAAGCTACACCGTAGCTTTACGCCTTGGTGTTTTGTATTTATGTTGGGCCTTGGCCCGTTAAGTCCGAAAATGTATTTATTATCTCCGTTTTAATCGAATAAGCAAAGCATTTTAGCAATAAACACGTGGGAACCTAAAAATTAGCTATCAATAGCTCACAATAAGCCAGTATTAATATAGCCGATACCATGTAAGCTCAAAAAAAACTCATGGTGTTTGGGTCTATGTATGGTGGGACGCGGATTATAAGCTTAATAAAGTATATTCTAGCTTATTTATTAAGTCGAATAGTTTATCGTTTTGTCCTTTCATAATAAAGCTAGAGGAATAGCTATTAAAATTTAATAAGTCAAACCAAAATAAGCTAAACAAATAATTCTTCTTTTCTTTTCTAGTTTGTCTACCGAACCAAATATAAGCCTAATAAGCTCAAGATAATCAAATAAGCTTTTCCAAAAGCATTATTATAATAAGACAAAATAAAATAACTATAGCTGAAAGCCCAAGTAATCCGAAGCCAGGCACGGAATCGGTCATGAGTATGGGCGAAAGCCCAAGTAATCCCGAGCCCGGCCGTTGTCGTTAGAAATACAAGGCATGAAAGCCTCTTAGGTATTAAGTTTAACAATACCCCTCTCCAATTTTGGATGAGGGGGTTGATTATTGTTGTTTCTTGTTAATTCTCATTTGTAATTTGGCAAGTAATCATCCATCTTTTTCTTCTCTCTACCTTTCTCTCTCTAACTTCTCTCTAAATTTCTTCCATTTTATCTCATCTTATTTTCTTGTTTCAATAATGAAGTGAAAGTGATTTTGGGTTCCGACAGACACTTAGACGAATACTTTTAGATACAGATTGTGATAGCTTCAAGGTTGTAACCCCAGTACTACAAGAGTACTCGTATTATTATTCTAATAATATTGAAGCTGTTTGTCATTACTTCATTGTTCATTTTTTGTTTGGTTATTACTGTTCTATTGATAAACACCTCTAGAGTATCAAAGTGTAGATTCCGCATACACTTTGGTATACATACAAAGTCTCAACCATTGTTATTTTGGATTCATCTAAGGTAACAAACACTTTACTACGTAAAGAATCGATCAAGGCGTGGGATCAACAGTGGTATCAGAGCCTGTGCTTTGAGAAACTTTTATCTTGGAAAAATGGAGTTGGAAATTCTCAGAACAATGTGTTGGCAAAGCTTCCCATGCTCAAACTCGGGGAGTATGAGATGTGGGAAATCAGGATCAAGCAGTACTTTCAGATCCATGATTATGCGTTATGGGAGGTAATTGAGAATGGAAATTCGTGGGTACCTATTCCTGTTACAGCACCAGAATCTGGTCCATCAACAGCATTGAAGATGACTGTGCCCTCTACTGCTGAAGAAAAGATTTGCAAAAAGAATGATGTAAAGGCCAGAAGTCTTCTGCTCATGGCACTGCCCAATGAACATCAACTTACCTTTAACCAGTATGTTGATGCTCAATCAATGTTTGCTGCCCATTAAAGACTTGATTTGGGGAATACAGCAAACAAGAGGACTCGGAATGCCCTACTGAAGGCACAGAAGAAAAAACTTTAATGCTTCAAGCTCAGAATCACTTGCTTTTTATCTTTAAAGGCTTCAAAAAAGTTTGTTAGTAGATTGGCAATTCTGGGTGCAGTTACTCCTCCAGATGATCTAAAATGTTATATTTTTGAGGAGCTTTACCTTTGAGTGGGATATACATTGGTAGGTAGTCTAGATGAACAAACCCGACCTTTGATACTTTGGGTTTGGTATGATTGTACAAAAATTATAAAAATTCGTTGTACAAAAGGTTAAGAAATCTATGGTGCTATCTATGATGACAAGACTTGGCTTTTCGAACTACTTCTGGTGACAAGCAGTACTACAAATATTAATAATGTTATTCCTTGAAGTTAGTAACTTGTACCACAAAGTTAATACTGCCATTACTGAACTAGTACTGCTAGTATAGTGATGCCAAGTTTCATGGCCCTTTCTATCCACTCACAAATTAGGGTCTCAACTATTTTTTGGAAATCTAAAGCAATTCATGATGAATGTTTGAAAGAAATAGATTATAAAGTGGAATATGGTACTATATGCATCTTGAGGGCAAGAATGTTCTATCAAAGAAACTAGAAGGAAAGATCATTCATTGTTGGAAGCAGTACTGCTGGATGTGTATAACGCAAAGGTATGTTTCAACATGCATAAAATGGACATTTTTGCCAGAGAATGCAAAGCATCAAGGTCGTGTAAGGACAACAGGAAACTGGAATCAAGGTAGCTTATCAAAGGCCAGTAGGAATGAAAGATGCTTATGAAAAGCCTGTGTGCTATAGCATGGTGCTGGTTTTGTTTAGAGTATGACATGGCAGAAGAAGAAATTCAGGCAAACATGGCTCTCATGACATTCTTAGATTCTGAGGTAACAAATGATAAATCTTGTTCTAAATCTTGTTTAAATAATTATGAAGCTCTAAAGAAATAGTATGATGATTTACTTGTTAAATTAGATGATACTGGTTTAATGCTTTTTTCTATTACAAAAGAGGTTTATCCAATTTTAGAAGGACATATTCTTAAATATAAAGAATTGAAGTCCTTTTTGAGGAAATTGCTTTGCTTAAAAGAAGTAGGTCACAAAGAGTATCTAATGGGATTACTTAAGACTGAACATGAAAAGGTTAAAGAAGAAAAGGAGGGGTTTGAGTTTAAGATTGAAAAGTTTGAAAAATCATCAAAAGACTTAGATCAGTTGTTAGCAAGTCAGATAACTAACAAGAGCAAAAAGGGTTTTGGTTATAATGTTGTCCCCTCACATTCTTCCCTTGATTCTTAATAGCCAACATCTTTTAGATTATTTTTCAGGTCTAGGAATGAATTAATACAACCCGAGGTAATGAGTATGGTCCTAGGGATTCAAGTGTAAAGCCTACCACTGGTTGTGATAAAGAGTCAGATAATTCTAAGGAGAATATCGATGACTCTTTAAAACAACACTAATAGATGATTCTAGCTCTGTTATGTCTCCACTTAGGGTTTGCAAAGATTGGAAAGAATAGTTTTTCTGTCCTGCTTAATCTTAGTTAGAAAGAAGAACTAGTGGAAAGCTAGAAGAATAATGAAGCTCCAATTTATGGAAGATTTGGGTGTCAGATGGATGAGGATGAAGTTTGAGCCTATCCCTTGAGGTGAAATGAAAACTGTTATTACCTACTGCTGTAAGAAAAGAGTTTGTTAAACCTAAACACAAGTTAAGGAGGTCAGTTAGGTATGCGAAATGTACAGGTTACAAAGGAATAGAGGGAAACCAAAGGGACATTAGAATGGTCAAAAATCAATCAATTAGGATGTGTAACTTTTGTTTTTTAATAACAAGGCATGTTTTATCTGTAGAAGTTTTTATACATTCATTACAGTTGTCCTAATTTACACAAACATATGGTGTCCAAGAGGAAAGTTCTTAATGAAGACTGCCTAAAAATGTTAATACTGCAAGGCCCGTTAATTACTGTTTAGGTCTGTTAAACACTGAACAGAACTTTTAGTATGCTAGCTCTTTTAATAATGTTAGCCTTCTTATACTGGCTCACCCAAAATCAAACAGTTTCATTGTGCGTTTTGTCCAAGGACTTTTTCAAAATCAAAGCACAATCAACTGTTAACAGCCCTATGTACAGAAAACAAATTAAACAAAAAGGTCTTATATTTAAAATGTTATATGTTAGGCAAAATTGTTAATACTGTCATGGCATGGGGATTTAATGCTGTTAGCCTCCGCATGTTAGGTTTGGAAATACCTCTCAATCCAATGGTGCGATCACTGGTTTTCCGTTCAAATTATAATTACATTGATGCACGAGGCAGATCCAAGTCAGTAATGGCTTGGGTCCCCAAAGATAACTAACTTCATAAGTTTTGTGTGCAGAGCAATTCACAGCTAAATGATAAAGGATTTGTTGATAGTGGATGCTCAAGGCACATGTCTGGAAACATAGCCCATCTTTTAGATTTCAAAGACTTTGATGGAGGTTATGTTACTTTTGGTGGAGGAGCAAATGGAGGCAGAATTACTGGCAAAGGTACTATTAAAACTGATAAACTTGATTTTGATGATGTATACTTTGTCAAAGAGTTAAAGTTCAACCTCTTTAGTGTCTCACAGATGTGTGACAAAAAGAACTATGTTCTTTTTACTGATTCTGAATGTCTTGTTCTATCTCCTAATTTTAAGTTGCCTGATGAAAATCAGATACTTCTTAAAATTCCTAGACAGGATAACATGTACAGTTTTGATATGAAAAACATAGTTCCTAAAGATGGTTTAACTTGTCTAGTTGCAAAGGCTACATCTGAGGAATCAATGCTCTGGCATAGAAGGCTTGGTCATGTCAATTTTAAGAATATTAATAAACTTGTCAAAGAAAATCTTGTAAGAGATTTGCCTTTAAAAAGATTTGAGAATGACCAAACTTGTGTTGCCTGTCTTAAAGGCAAGCAACACAGAGCCTCTTGTAAGACCAAGGCCTTTAATCCCATTACTAAGCCATTGTTTATGCTGCATATGGATCTCTTTGGTCTAACTTTTGTTAGTAGTCTAATGCATAAAAAATACTGCTTGGTAGTCACTGATGATTATAGTAGATTTTATAGTTTTTTTTAAATTCTAGGATGAAACAAGTGAGATCCTTCAAAACTTTATCAAAAGAGATAGAAATCCCCCCCCCCACTTTTTAAGAAATAAAGATCATCATAAGAGATAATGTGACAGAGTTTAAAACAAATATTAATTAATATAATAATAATTTACACATTAAAAAAATATACTATATCAACTCGATCTTTTAGTACTGCTAGGTCTTTTAATACTGTTAGGCCTTTTTATACTGCTCATCCCAAATCAACAATTCATTATGCTAGACCAAAGACATATTTTCAAAATCAATCACAATCAACTGTTCATAGGCCCTTTTACAAGAGAACAACATTAACAAAAAAGTGTTTTAATCAAAGGTTTAATACTGGTAGGCCATTTAGATCAATTGTTAATACTGTCAGGGCAAAGGGATTTAATGATGTTAAGCCCTCAGCATGTTGGGTTTGGAGACCCATCAAACCCAATGGTGCATCACTGGTTTTCAACAAATATAATTACATTGATGCACAAGGCAGATCCAAGTCAGTAATGGCTTGGGTCCCCAAAGAAAACTAACTTCATAAGTTTTTTTTGTGCAGAGCAATTCACAACTAAATGATAAAGGCTTTGTTGATAGTGGATGCTCAAGGCACATGACTGGAAACATAGCCCATCTTTCAGATTTCAAAGACTTTGATGGAGGTTATGTTACTTTTGGTGGAGGAGCCTATGGAGGCAGAATTACTGGCAAAGTGGTTGCAGGAACATTTTCTAATGACTTTGCAGGTATACAAGGAGTTTCTGAGTCTAGTACATCTTCTCAACAAGATCAAGATAATCAAGATTGCATTGTAATGCCAATTTGGAAGGATGCTTCATATTTTGGTGATGCTGCACCAAGATCTGTTGCTGATGCTCAAATACAAGATAAAGATGGGTTACATGATGAGAATGATGCTACAGAAAAGTCTCATGATGATAGCAGTCTTAAGGATAATGGTACTGCTGATCAACAAGTTAATACTGCCAGGCCAGAAATTAATACTGATAGTAGAGAAGTTAGTACTGCTGTCCCTGAAGTTAATACTGCTACTCCTGAAGACTTGGTAGGACCTAGTCATGCATCTGAAGACACACAAGTGGTGGACCAAGAAATTGAATTGGGGAACATTCCACAATCTTATGCAGTACCTACCACTCCTCACACAAGAATTCACAAAGATCACCCAATTGATCATGTGATTGGTGATGTGCAGTCATCTGTTCAAACAAGAAGAATGACAACTTCTTACTCTGAACTAGGATTTCTTAGTGCTATATATGAAGGGAAGACTCATCAGGACCTTCATACATGTCTTTTTGCTTGTTTCCTCTCTCAGGAAGAACCAAAAAGAGTTTCTAAAGCTCTTAGTGATCCAGCATGGGTAGAAGCAATGCAGGAGGAACTCCTACAGTTCAAACTGCAAAAGGTCTGGATTCTTATGGATTTACCTAAAGGTTATAGAGCAATTGGTACAAAGTGGGTATTCCGAAATAAGAAAGATGAAAGGGGGATTGTCATCAGAAACAAAGCAAGACTTATTGCTCAAGGACATACTCAAGAAGAGGGCATAGACTATGATGAAGTCTTTGCACCTGTGGCTAGAATTGAGGCCATAAGAATGTTCCTGGCTTATGCTTCCTATATGGGATTTATGGTCTACCAAATGGATGTAAAAAGTGCTTTCCTGTATGGTCAGATTGAAGAGGAGGTATATGTATGTCAACCTCCAGGTTTTGAAGATCCTGACCATCCTGATAAAGTCTATAAGGTAGTGAAAGCATTATATGGACTGCATCAAGCACCAAGAGCTTGGTATGACACTTTGGCCAATTATCTCTTGTGCAATGGTTTTCAAAGAGGAAAGATTGACCAAACATTATTCATCAAGAGACAACAGGGACATATCTTGCTTGTTCAAATCTATGTGGATGACATTATCTTTGGATCTACAAAGAAGGAGTTATGTGATGAGTTTGAGAAGCTTATGAAGGATAAGTTTCAAATGAGTTCTATGGGAGAACTTACCTTCTTTTTGGGTTTACAGGTCCAACAGAAAAAGAAAGGCATTTTTATCAGTCAAGATAAATATGTCCATGAGATTTTGAGAAAGTTCAACAGATGTGAAGTCTGCCTCTACTCCAACAGATTTGGAAAAGCCTTTGGTTCAAGATGGAGATGCTGCTGAAGTTGATGAACATCTTTATAGATCTATGATAGGATCTTTGATGTACCTTACAGCATCCAGGCCAGATATCATGTTTGCAGTATGTGCATGTGCAAGGTTTCAGGTTTCTCCAAAGACATCCCATCTCTTAGCTGTTAAGAGAATCTTTAGATACCTTAAAGGAAAACCATCTTTAGGACTTTGGTATCCTAAGGATTCTCCATTGGAATTAGTTGCTTACACTGACAGTGACTATGCTGGAGCTACACAAGATAGGAAGTCAACCACTAGAGGTTGTCAGTTTTTGGGAAATAGGCTGATCTCTTGGCAATGCAAGAAACAAACTGTGGTTGCCACTTCTACCACTGAGGCTGAATATGTGGCTGCTGCAAATTGCTGTGGACAGGTTCTCTGGATTCAAAACCAACTGCTGGACTATGGGTACAATTTCATGAATACTATTATTTATATTGACAATACTAGTACTATCTGCATAATAGAAAATCCTGTTCAACATTCTAAAACAAAACATATAGAGATTAGGCATCATTTTATAAGAGACTACAATGCTAAAAAGTTGATTCAAATGGCTAAGATTGACACTGAACATAATGTAGCAGATCTTCTTACAAAAGGTTTTGATGCTGGTAGATTTTAGTACTTGGTCTCAAGTATTGGAATGCTCAATCCCTAATGCCCATATCTCTTGTTTGTTTTTGTAAAGTTTGTTAAATGTTAGTACTGTTAAGTCTTTGTGAATTAATACTGCTAGTTATAATTAGTACTGCTAGTTATATTTAAAACTGTTTGTCAAAACTGTTACTTATAGTTAGTACTGCTAGTTATTTCTATGTCTCATTGTTAATCCTGTTAGTACCATTTAATACTGCTAAACAAGAAAAATGGTTAGATTATGTTTCTCTTGGTTTTGAGCTAACTCTTTCAGGATATATAATGAAATGTGAAATTAGTTTCTCTATGGTTCATTATTTAAGGGGAGGAATGTTGTTTGTTCTTCAAGTGTTGGTTTTAACACCACACAACAAATGGTCATTAGTTCACCATGTCTTATAGACATCAAGAATTGACTAGTCCAGAGCAAACGGCTACTAGTAAAGACTTCTCAAATCCGTTGATAGTTGATAGTTTACTCAAAACTATATGGTTATCAATGCACCATGTTTTTACAAAGAAGCATTGGCTAGTCTAAACAAACGCTATTGGTAGACTTCCTCAAATCCTTTAATGGCTGGGTAGTTTGCCAAAACTACAACTTTGTGTGAAAAGTGAGTTTAAAAGAAATAGAGAGAATTGGAGACTCAAAAACAAAATAGAGATGTGTGAAAAACAGACAGAGTTTGAAAAGTGAGTTAAAAGATATTAAGAGATAAAATGTGACTTCCAAACAAAAAGAGAGATTGTGTGAAGTTATTTTGTCAATACAAAACTTTGGAGTTTTGTACTAACTTGTGGGTGGGAGAATTTTAATACTGCTCAGGCTTATTTAGTACTTCTAGTCCAAATTTAGTACAGCTGGATTGACCGTTAGTACTGTTTGGCGCCTACTAGATTTTTCATGTAATTACTAGAGCCTTTAGATATTTCCGCAAATTCCCTATGTATAATAAGAGTTTGACCAAAATGGGGAAAACCCTTTCCTTATCCTTGCTATATAATGTTTGATTATAATCACGATAAACTCAATTTCTTTTAAGTCGGTCAAACCAAATCTCGCGTTGCTCTATTAAATCACATGTAACTTCTCCAGCCTTCGATATGTTCATTCCACGATCATACCCACTAGGCCTCGATACTCACACTTTTAATTCATGAAGACTTGGAATTTTTGACAAGCAACAACATGGTGAGCGTTTTTAGAGTAATCTACAGGAAGTGCAGGTTTCATCAAGTCACGATTTCCCTAAATCAAAGATCACATTTTCATGCCCTAACAAAGAAAGCAGATGTTTAGTAGTTTTCATTTAATAAACAATTTTGGAGGTCTGCTGAAGCTTTTACTGATGATAATAGAGAAGTTCAGATTACTGCTACCATTGATGGTCACTCAATGTCTATCACCGAAGCATCTTTAAGATGATATCTCAAGTTGGATGATCATGATGGTATTACTTCTATACCCAACTCGGAGATTTTTGAGTAATTGGCACTTATGGGATATCACACTGATTCAGATAAGTTAACTTTTCAAAAGGGTGCTTTTTCACCTCAATGGAGGTTTCTTATTCACAATATTCGTCATTGCCTTAGCCCAAAGAAGACTGCTTGGGAGCAATTTAGTAGTAACATTGCAACTGCTGTTATCTGTTAACTACCAATAGGAAATATAATTTTTCTAGGATGATCTTTGAGCATATGGTGTTAAATATTTCTAGCCCCTATAAGTTTTTCATGTACCCTAGGTTCATTCAAATATGCTTAGATATGCAGAGGAAACAACTTCAACCACACTCAAGAACATTTCCTATACCCTCTCTTAGCATCAAAGTTTTTAGCAATATGAAGAGGCCTACAAAGAGATATTCAAGCCAGGAAGTTGATTTATTTCCTACTATGGTAGATGTTTCTGAACCTTCCCACTTTTTACCTCAAGAATCAACATTACTCACCTTCCACCACATAAACCTTCACCCTCACCTGAACCTTCATTTGAACACTCACCTGATCATACCACTGCTGCACCAACACAACCATCACCAACACAACCATCACCAACACAACCATCACCAACATAACCATCACCAACACAACCATCCCTAACAAAAATACCAACAACTGGAGCAGTAAACTATGTTGTCCACGTCACATGAAGTGATGAGGGTAGCTTGAAACTAAATTGAAATTGACAAATTTTTGGTTACCAAACTTTTCTGAGAGATTGGAGTCTTGAAGATGACTTGAAGAAGACAAGAAAACTTTCAGGTCTGTATTACACTAAGCTCATTCTAAAGGGTCAAGAAATTGAGAGGCTAGAGTCAAGATTGGGAAAGCAAGGAAAGAGCTAGAGGTTTGTCCTATCTGAAGATGATAAAAGGGTTGAAGATGATCTTCCAACAGGTGGATGAAATTATCCTGATGCAAGGTTTCAAGAGTAAAGCAAGCACTGAAACTGAACCATTTATTTCAAGAAGTGACTCCTACTGAGTCATTCAAGATCAAGGAAGTAGCGAGAAAGGGAGTGCTGAAGTTAGTACTGTTGGTGCAACAAAAGGTACTGCTAGTAAGTACTAGTGGTAGTACTCGCTGAGGAATCTTATAAGTACTGCTAGAAGAACTTCACTTATAATAAAAGGAATGAAAAGCAAAGGACAAGAAAAGAACAAGGGAAAAGCAATAATGATAAGACTGAGCCCAGAAAAAGTCAAGAGGAGCATGAACTAGAAAAAGGTTAAGTTTTTGCTTGAAGCTATCAGACTGGAAGAGTCAAATGAATAAGATCAAAGGGGCACAAATGAAAGGATGAAGAAAATTGCTAGACGAGAGGGATGAAGAGGAAAGGCAAAGAGCTATGTCCTGCAGCCAAGTAAACTAAGAAGAGAGATTGGAATGATCCCTTTGCTAAGGTATCATGCTCTAAAAGATGAAGCCAACGACAATTACCCAGCCAAGAGAAATATGATCAAATACTTGAAGAATTAGGGAAATTACAAGATTAGTGACTTCAAGGGAATGTCTTATAATGAGATTAGGCCAATCTTTGAAAAGGTTTGAGATTTTAATCAACATATTGAGCGTATAGACATGGAGCATGGAAGTGAAAAGATGAAGTCTCCTAAAAAGATTGAAGAAGAAGATGCTGATACACAAAAAGAAATGAAAGAAGTTGTTAAAGAATCTGGAGCAAAAAGAAAGAAATCTCTTCCTAGAAAAAGAAGGACTGTTAAGAGACAAAAGTTGGAAGAAGACGCTAAGAAGGAAGAACTCAAAGGGTTTTTAGATATAATTCCAAGAGAAGAGTTTGCAGAAGATGTTGAATCTCTCTCAACAAAGTATCCAATTGTAGATTGGAAGACTTACACTTTAACAGAAAATTTCATGTATTATCAAATCTTTAGAGGAGATGGCAGTTCTAAGAACTATAAGGTTTTAAGTGAGATGCTTGAAGACTTTGATAGACAAGCATGCTAGAGGAGATTGTACAGATTATCAAGAAAGGTCTAGGTGCTTCAAGACCTGAAGGGTATGATTTGATGCTTTGGGGAGATCTGCACACTTTATTTGAGCCTGATGAAGAAGATGAAATATGGAAGAATTAGCATGAATATAATGTGATAAGCTGGAGTTTATATGATTTTTTTGTAGTCACATTTACTGGATGCATATGGTATAAAGCCCATAAATTTCTAGACATAGAAGAAATATCCTCTAAGTCAAGAGATGATAACAAAGATGTTGAATATAAGATTGGAGGTTGATCATGAGAGTTCACATGCTTTTAAACTTCTAAGATTTATCAGATCTCAAGTGCAGAAGTAGCAGAGTGTTTGAAAGAATCATCATCAGAAGTCTAGAAGATTTAATCCAGAAGAAACTTAGGATTTGAAGATAAATCACAAGTTTAGGGGAGGATTGTTGGGAATAAATCTTCAAAAGAGTTAAAACTACTGCCAAGGTATAACTAACAAACTAATGGAGTTAGTACAGGCCATACATACTTAGTACTGCCATATTTAGTTAGATCACTGCAAGAAGAATGATTAGACACGCTGATGGACCAAGCTGCTGACTTGGAGATAAGATTCATGGAGAATAAATAAGGAATGTATATCTTTTATATTTTAGGAAGATTTGTATGTGATTATGATTGATAGTTATCTTGTAAAGGACTCCTTGTGGTGTATAAAAGGAGATCCTAGGTTAAGGTTTTATATACGCATACATAGACAAATACGCTTGAGAGATAGAGAATACATCTTAGAGAAAGATTGTAATAGCTTCAAGGTTTGTAACCCTAGTACTAATCAAGAGTACTCGTATTATCAATAATATTGAGCATTTGTGATAATATTCTTTGTTGGTACAGTCAATTGCTAAACACATTCATAGAGTACCAAAGTGGTAGATCCGTCATAACGACTTTGATATACAAACAAAGGCTCAACTTGTTGTTATGTTGGATTCATCATAGTAACAAAACACTTTTACAACTAAATGAATCGATCAAGGCGTGGGGATCAACAAATGTAACAAAGATTAATGTTCAAAAGAAAAGAGGTAACAAGAATGCCATGGGGGACCAATATACCAAGAAGCAAATTATGGTGATTTCATAATATATCTTGTGTTATTGATCTATGAAGTAACACGCCCCGGACCCTTATTCCGTTGCGACCCTATTTGGGGGTGTTACACCTTTTGTAGCTTAGACTCATTAGTTGGTTAGAAAGAAAACGCATATGATATGTTATTATCAAACGCAGCCCATACAATAAACTTTGAGCGCACCATTCGACCTCTAGACGTTGAGTATAAAAGCGAACCTTAATTATTTTCGTAAATAGGACATGTAATAATTGTTTTGCCCCTAGAATCACTGGTTTTCGTCAAGTAATGAAGAAGCTAGAAGGACTCAAAGTTAGACGACAAAAATTGTCATTTTTCCCTCTGTTTTAAAAGCAGTCAGCGAGGCAATTTTGCTCAGGTTTTTGCAACACATTTACCTAATGTTAAAACGAGCTAAGGGCTGTTACTTGAAGCCTAATGTACCATCTTTAGATATGAAAAAGAATTAACCCTTTTCGTTTAGTAACCAATTCACAAATCGCATAGGAAGTTGGTTGTTCGTCACAGGTGTGGACATTATGTCGAACACCTGGTGTGCAACTGGTCAAATCTGCCCACGAGCAACGCCTACCTTTCGACCCACTTTTAACCCCGTTAGCGACCCCGATACACAAAACTTATAAAAGATAAATTAAAGTAGACCAGGCCTAGTTTACTAAGATATTTTTATCTCGTTCTAATGTTGAGTAACGAAGTCGCAAACTAAGACCAAAACTTGTTGCACGATAAGGACACTTAGCCAAAAATTGACTTGTTTTCTGTTTTGAAAACCCAGCCACGACACACCCACCTTTAGCCCCATGTTCGACCCAATAAACGATCTTTTTGGACAAGACTTAATTAACGAAACTTGTAGACGACCTGGTCAGGTTTTTTAAATCTGTTGTTAGTTGGAATTTTCATTAAGTAACGAATATAAAAACTAATCCTAAAACTCTACGTGTGTCACGTGGATTTTAGAAATAAAACTTAACTTTTCTCTAACACGTTTGCTTTATTTTTGTCACAACTTAGCCTATTTATTTGACGCACTTAGAGACCGAACCAAGGGCCGAACTAAACTAATGTTTTAGAGTATAGGTGACCTAGTTTCCAAAAAGTCCAATATCGTAAATTACGTGTTTATATTTTGAACGCATTGACCCAATAAAGTTGGCCACTTTAACATGAGAATTTACTTTCAAACATCATTATTTTAATTGGAGCTCAAGCACACACTAGGGACGAGATTGCAAGTATTTAGTTTTATATTTTCTGCTTAGTAAATATGTATTATGTTTACTTAGGTTACGGATAAAGTCTTTTGCTTTGTTTTTTTCGTGCCACTACCTTGCTATTCCGTTATCATTGCTTGATGTGAGTTTATAGTCCCCATCTTACTCTTTTTAATCATTTATTAAATCTCGGGGATGAGATCATATTTGTTTTACAAAATGGATGCAAGTACGTTTTAATTTAAATATTACGAGTTTGCCTAAGTAGCTATAACCCACTATGCCCATCATCATGAACTGTTAATTGCATATAAGTAATTGTTAATTGCATTATGTGAGCGCGAATGTTATGAATAGATCTATTTGGGAATTAACATCCCCATTCGGGCAAGTAGCACTTTCTAGTTTACCGGTTGGCCGGAAACAACGAATGTATACCATCTTGGACTCATAGATGTTACGGGTTGAACATCTACATCGGGCACCATCATTTATATGTATTTGATTAACATACATTGTTTAGCTTCAGTGTCATGAGCTTAGTGCATATCGTAATACATTTTGTGATATTGTATTCGTTGCTTTATTACAGGGAAATCTTGCTATCCGCTTCATTTCATTTATAAACCTATAAATTCACCAACATTATTATTGACAGTTTAAACATGTTTTCTCAGGTCAATAAGGTTCAAGTCATGGGTACATTGGATGGTCATCTTTTTAAGTCATATCGCTATAAAGATTTACATGCATTACATTTTGGGATATTGTTATGTTGTGAAATCTTTACTTTTTCAAGTTGAACAAGTTAAGCCTAAGGGCTTCTGTAACAAACAATTTATAAAATCCAATGTATTAGTTTTTAAACGACTCTTTTAGAGGTCGTTCTCATATCTTGTGCTATTGATCTATGAAGTAATACCCTCGGAACATCTTATTCCGCTATGGCCTATTTTGGGGGTGTTGCAGATTGGTATCTAGAGCCAAGGTTTTAGAGAACCAGGTCAAATATTTTTACTTGGTCTATAACCGTTTTTCAAACATTGTGTCATTCAAAAGTTTTTTCAAAAGGACATTCATGCAAACGGGTAGTGTTACATCTAGTTTGCATCTAGTATACATGCTTACATGTTGTTAGGTTCATAAAAAGTGTCGATTATGTGGTTTAGTTATATTTAGTTAATAGTCTTTATTTTGTTTAGAATAAAGTAGCTTGCAATAAGGTATATTATGCTAAAAGTAATAAATAGCATAATTACCAAAGAATAAGGACTAGAAGTGAAACATTAAGAAAATAAAGGAAGGAAAGGCTCCTTCCTTCTCCTATAAATACCCACTCTAATCATCATTAGAGGGTGATGCCTTGTAATAAACATTTTCCATTTCCCTCCATTTGAATAACATTTGTATTTTGAATACTTGCCCTCCTCTACTATTCTCTCTAAGCTTTCATGAACAATATGTATGATTCAAGATAAACAAGACCTATCAAGTGGTATCATACGCCATTAGAGAATATGAGTGATTCGATTTGTGAGCTTTTTACACGTCCGACAACCTCGAGATGACATTCGGTGAATTCGGTTAAGATATTTAAGCTTTCGAGTTGTGTCTTGACAAGCGATTTTGAGTATTTGGAAGTTATCGAGTGTTATTGAGTTATGGAGATTGCATTTTCAGTAGTATTTTAGCGTTCTCAAAAGTGTTTCTACATTCTCGGAAGTGGTTTTTCTATTTTCGGATCAATTTTCTTATAGTTTTGATCGAAAAGTATTGTAATAGATATATACGCATTTTCGGTTCTATCGAAAATCGTATATTAGGAGGTTATTGATAAACTCGGGTAAATATCGAGTTTTATATGTTTTCACATTTTCGGTTTTATCGAAAAGTGTGAAATAAGGACTTAGTGATTTTACTCTCGGAAATAAGCTTACAAAGTGTTAAAACATCACAAATTCACGGTTTTATCGTGAATTGGGATTTTGAAAACAAATTCGTCAATTTTAAAAAAACTCAGAGTACAAATTCGGTTCTATCGAATTTGACGATTATATGTGTTTTGGATTATTCAGTCATCATAAAATTCGGTTATATCGAGTTTGTGGTTATTGATAATTCTTAATCAACGAATTTATCAAAACTCGGTTCTATCGAGTTTGAAATAATCGATTTTTGGTTCTTAATCGAGTTTGTGGTTCATAGCATTTCCGAGTTTAATAGGTTTTAAGAGTACCGAGTTTGTTAGTATTTTTTATACACTAAAAAAAATTTATACAAAAAGCAATAAGAAATTTCCAAAGAAATTCCCCTCTAAAAATATATATAATATAATATATAATACGTATATTTAACCGGGTAAATATGATCACCCGGGTCGTTTAAAAAAAATTTAGATTATTTTTGAATTTTTTATCAATTAAAAACTATTTAATTCTAATTAAATCCTAAAAATAAAAAAATAGAAAATAATTGAAATTATATTTTTCCTAAGTAAAATAAATAAAAAGAAAATTTTAGAAAAAGGAATTACTATTTTTGGCTTTTAGATTAAAAGATATGATTTATACTAAATTTAAACTAATTAAAAAACGATATAATAAATAAAACAATTAAAAATAAAATCCTAAATTTTTTATAAAAATTACTCTAAATAAAGAGAATATGCAGAAATTTAATAAAAATAAAAGCCCTAATTTTTACTTTTTATTTAAACCTTAATTAAACTAATTAAAACTAAACCCTAATTATTAAATAAAACTAATTAATTAATTAACTAGGGACTAATGTTGCAAAGACCTAAAGGACTAACGGGGAAACTAACTAACTAACGTAAGGACTAACAGAAAAACAATTGAAATTGAAAAGTTACAAAACCTACCCTGAAAGTCTAACCCGATTACAAACTAAATCCAAATAAGCCTTAAAAATAAGTTGAGAACAAAAAGTGCTTAAAATTAAAAACTTATAAAATCAAAGTTGTAGATTAAGTTGGGGTGAACAAATTTAACAAAAGCACAATAAGCTGAAAACCATTAATAAGCTCTAAAAGAGCTTATTAATAAGCTGAACTCAGAAAGTAAGGGTTTCCCCTTGGTTTCACTTACAAGCTTATAAAAAGCTCAATTTAAGCTTATTTTCAAAAACAAAAGTAGTTCTATAAAGCCATAAAGGTGTTTTAAAAACAAATTAGAAAAGATCAATAGCTCTATAACACTAAACCTATCCTGAAATTGAATTACAAAATGCTAAACTCAGGAATAAGCATGAAAAGCACAAAATCAGTTTAAGCTCAAAAGCTCAATAAGCAAATCTAGAAGCTAATCTCTTGGAAACTTACTTAACAACTATAAAACTAAATGAAAAGATCTATTCTTATAAGCTAAAAATTAGAATTTAAAAGCTACTTTAATCTACCTACTTTTTTTTGTCTTTTTTGGTTTTTAGTGATTTTGACAGCTGAATTAAGCTAGGTAAATAAGCTAGAAAATGCAAATTAAGACTTAATTTATAATAAGCTATACCTAGAACTTTATCCAATCTTGAAATAATAACGAACCTAAGACCTACTTTTACTTAACTAAAAGTAAATTCAAAAGTGACAGCATGAACAACCTAGTTCCTGCTGATGCACTTGACAGTTAGCACAAATCCAATAGTGCAGGTTCCCTTTTTGCAATCCTGCACTTAGACACTCTAAGTGAGTGTCTACAAACACAATTCAAGCACACTCAAAAGCTCAAAGAGCTTGGATCAAAATGAAGCAATTAAAACCTAAGCTAAAAGCTCCCCTAGTGCAGGATTTATAAAATAAGCCATAACTTTTTATATTTTCAAAAATTAACTCATGAAAACTCATTTCCTATTGTTTTTATCTGAAATCAAAGCTGTCTCAAAAGGTTTGACCCTTACCCCCACACGATCCCCGGCCACTAGGAAAGCCAAAACCACACAGAATGAAGCGAAGGATGATGGGTATGTCAAAAACTTTTGACTTTGTGTTATCAAATAAGTCTTAAACCAAACACCCTTTTAACTCATTGACAGTTTTTAAAGAGCTTTTAAAACTAAGTTCTACTTATCAAAACTTAACACCAACCAGGCGATAAAGAACATCTGGCGACACACCACGGATCTTGCGAGTCTAGAAAAGCCAAGTAAACTAAGATATTACACGACTTCTACGAACTCATTTTTGGTTTTTTTAAGACTTGTATGAAAATTATATAAGAACTATGATCTAGACTAAGAAAATCAAAAACAATGAACAATTAGGACTATTAAGCTAAGAATGATCCACAGATAAGCACTAATAAGCTAACTCAATAAGCAAATAAGCAGATCTAGAAATAAAGCGGAGATAAGACAACAAATCTAAGCTAAAAACAAGGAAAATAAAGAGAGACTTACTTATTCCTCTAGCTAAACAAGAGGTACCACAAGGGTAGCTACAAGCTCTCTAGCTTATTAATAAGCTAGAGTATAAATCCATGAGAGCCCTTCCCTTTTTGGCTCTCCTTCCATAAGCCAATAATTCCAAAATGCAAAGGTAAATTTATGTTAAACTGATTTAAGGTTTAGATATAATTAATACTGAATTAAATAAGCTCTATTTCAGCTTATAGACTAAAAGAGCTTAAAATGACTGCTAGCTTATCATATTTGAGAGACAAGAGTGTGCTAGATGAATTTAGAAAAGCTTTAATGTAGGAGGAATTAAAAAGAAAAGAGAGCTGTTATCTATAGTATACAAAGATTGTCAAGTAGAATAATATGAAGGGTAGGAATCCATAATTGCACGTAACCGAGAAGTACTTCTGAACGGGGGGGATTGAACTATTACGACTATCTCTAATTTAGATAGTGGGTGTATTAATGTACACGTAGTTGTTAATTACTCCAGACAAAAGGATCGATTGTATCACACAGGCGAGGCGTCGTTGAGCTGATTAAACACGGCAGATACATTATACGAGCTAACTTATATACGGGAGATATACAGCGGTGTGGGTACTTGGTGTGTGTGACAGAGTGATAAATTTATTTAGCCTGTAGCTGTACATTCGACCTGTGCTTGCATCTAATCTCTGCATTGTATTTCGCTGAGAGCCGAGTTGGTAGGGCGTTTGTAACACATTGGACATTGCTTGGATCACATGGATTGCCAAGCTGGCAATCCTTGATGTGACCCTTGTGTTACTTTTGTGAGAGGCTTAAGTGCAAATCCCATCATTCTTGTGCTTTCTTTCATGCCAACGTGTCATTCTTTTGACGGGGCTTGACCAATGAGGTGCGTTGATGACGAGATTCTTTGCCCAGGTGTACTTTGTCTCGTGAATTGTCTTTCTTGACCCTCAATTTCCAAAAGACCCTTTATTTTACTCCAAAGGTAAAAAAATGGGAAGACGGTGAATAGTACCCCTTAATTTTCATTTGCCCTTTGATAATGACAGCTTGGTGAAATGAAAACGAAGATGAATAGTGTTTGGGTTTTTTGGCGCCCAAATTTCGTTTTAACTGAAATAGGTAAAAAAATCGTTTGAACTTTGGCAATATTGCAAAACTAGCCCTTGTCTTTCTTTATCAATAATGTAGTGTAAATAGAACTTTGAAAAATAGCACTTTTGGTCCTTGTGGTTTATTAAAAGGGTATTGGACTGGTGTAATGGGCTTATGGATCCGGGTGTGGCCCATTTAGGCTTAGGGACCATTTTTGGACTTTTCTGAAAGTTGAGGGGTTATTTTGAAACACTTTGGGTCTTGTTGACTTTTGTTGACCAAGATTGACTGGAGTTGACTGTAGATTTGACTTTTTCTGGCTTTGGCTTCCGGCTTTTGTTCACTCTTCCGTTCTCGTGTCCGTGCTTGCTTGTTTTTGATGGTTTTCTTGTGATTTCTGATATATCCGTACCTGCACACACAAAACACAAATACAAGCATATTTTTGCCATTTTTGGTCTGTTTTGGGTTTAATTGGGTTATTTTAGGTACAAACGGATATGTGTATTTTACACTTATCAAAATTCCCCAAACTAAACGATTGTGTGTCCTCACGCAATATCACATGCCTTATAACCAAATACCTCGAAACTTCCCCAAACTAAACCTTTGAAAAGTAGCAAAGATTTTTGTTGAGAGAGTTAAGAGATCACAAGTTATAAAACACCCGATTTCCCATTTTCAAAGATTTTTCTCTTTTTATGATTTTTCTTGATAATTAACTACCTAACTACAACTTATTTGTGTTGACATAATGTATTGTTTTCATTACCTCATTGGTAATTTTAAGGATCATAGAACAAAAAGCACAATTAAGTGTCTAAAAGATAACTTCATCATCCCCGATTTTTCACTTTTCCCATGCTAAGCTTAAAAACAAGATCACCGTTAAGTACGAGCTAAGATGCTAAGACTACTTATAATTACAACTTGTGAATTCCTCTTCCCGACATAAATCATTTATTTAGGTGTGTGTGTTCAAATTAATTTAAACCATTAAATTCACATATTTAGATAGTTGAAATCCGACCAAGCTTTACACATGGGCCTTTTGGGCTAATATGTTAATCACTTAGCAAGATCACATCTCAAAGCAAACAAAAACCTCCTTAGCTAAGACATCATTGGTTCACTTGTCCCATGAATGACTTTCTTCTCTAGCGATCCACCGTCTTCGGGTATGTGCTAAGATTTTGACACCCCATCCGGAGAATACTAACCGAAACGTATGAACTTCCGATGAAAAAGCTTTGTAGATTTTGCCAAAAACCTCAGTTAAAAAGAATTACCTTGGTTTTTGAGATGAACTTTTACTCATTTATTTACTAACGTTTGCAACATTATTATTTCTATTTACATTATTAGCTAGGAATTGGTATCACTTTTCTTTCAACGACACATCGGCCTCGCCTCCGACAAGAGCTCGCGAATTATTTTGATATCATCCCTAAATTTAACATCATCCATCCTTTCTTTGGATGTCACATCATGGGAGCGATACCGACAAATGCCCATGTTATTTATTGCGTTGGGTTTGCATATTACTTATTAACACTTAAGAGATTTATAACCCTTGCATCCTTTTTTTTACAGCTAACATTTTTTTTTTTGCTTAAAAACTATTCTTAATACCATATTTTTGCAAATAGTAAAAATTTCGCTTTAGAAAACCAAAGTATAAACTTGAAACTAAAATTCTTATTTACCAATGAATAAGTGATATAAAGCTTTTTCTCTGATTATGTTGATTAGACTTTAAAGAGTTAAACTCTAAATTGTAAAAAATTAAATAGACACGTATAATTAATCCATTTTAAGAACTTCCTGGAAGAAAAACAACAAGTTATTCTTATAAGCCTTTAAGTTTTCCAAATAAACATTGCTTAGTATCCTAATTCGTAAACAACACTATCATCTCTTATTCTTTGCAAAAGAAATTCGTAAATACTTAGCCTATATAAATTCCAACTCGGCATATTTAAAATCTTTTTTGGATTTTGCACAAGTTTCATTTACTAAACGATTCAATGTTTAGCATGTTTATAATCTAATGAGAGTAGCATAAGCTATTATCATTATTGGTTAGAGGGAGGGTTGACATTCTTCTTTCTCGAGGCACCTTTCAACATGATCCATTACCTCACTCAAACCAAGAAAATTACTCACACGGAATTCAAAAAAGATCTTAAAGATCTTACAATTATTCATGCCGATGGTTCTGAATTTCAAAGTCAACTGGCCACCGTCTTAAGCACTTAATATGGAGGGGATACACCACATGGTTATCCCGGACCTCAGACTTTCCCTAAGGAAAACTAATTCAGGGTTCGAGTCGAGCTTGCGACTCGGGGAACAAAAACAAGCGATTCGTGGGAGTTCCACCCCATGCTTATCTTTTTCTATTTTCTTTCTTATCATAAATGGTTGTGTTGAGTGAGAGGCTTGTTCTATTTCCGATTTCTCGATGTTTGTTGCTTGTGATTTTTGTTGGAATCGACCCAACATATTATTTGAAGCCTTAGTGTCCGGTGATTTATTCACGTTCTAATAAGATTCTAATCCTTTTGTGTGAAATTTGTTTGGGAGTTCCATATCCTCTTCATCATTATAGATTACGTTTATCTTTGACAGACCTCATAAAGGCTTAGATTTTCCGTAGGAGACCGACTTTAAAACATTGAGGACAAGTTTCGTTTTAGTTTGGGGAAGGGAAATTCTATCGATTTGAGTTACTAGCTTATTGTTTTGTTATCAGCTAACCATTTTCCCACAAAAAAAACAGCAAAAATTTTAATTTTTAAGTCATAAAAATGTGTTCATAAGACAAAAATAACGTAGAGTTTTTCGTTGGTTTAGAGATAAGTATTAATTTTTGACCCGATCGAACGTGTAGAGTTCTAGCTTTCTCCCTTAACAATTAATGATGATAGTTTGTGCTAGTCTCATGTAGACTTTAAACATGCTAAACTTGAATCGTTAGTAAATGAAAACTTGTGCTAATCTCAAGAAGATTTTAAATATGCCGAGTTGGAATTTATATAGGCTAAGTATTTGCGAATTTCTTTTGCAAAGAATAAGAGATGATAGTGTTGTTTACGAATTAGGATACTAAGCAAAGTTTATTTGGAAAACTTAAAGGCTTATAAGAATAACTTGTGGTTTTTCTTCCCAGGAGTTCTTAAAATGATTAATTATACGTGTTCTCTTTAATTTTTACAATTTAGAGTTTTACTCTTAAAAGTCTAATCAACATATTCAGAGAAAAAAGCTTTATCAATATCATTGGTAAATAAGAATTTTAGTTCAAGTTTATACTTTGGTTTTCTAAAGCGAAATTTTTACTATTTGCAAAAATATGGTATTAAGAATAGTTTTAAGCAAAAAAAAATGTGTAGCTGGTAAATAAAAAGGATGCAAGTTATAAATCCTTAAGTGTTAATAAGTAATATGCAAACTCCATCGCAATAAAGTACATGGGCATTTGTCGAGTTTCGCTCCCATGTGACATCAAAAGAAGGAGGAGGATGTATATTAGGGTTGAGTAAATAAGAATTTTAGTTCAAGTTTATACTTTGGTTTTCTAAAACGAAAATTTTCTATTTGCAAAAATAATGTGTTAAATTAATGATTATATTAAAACAAAATGTAGTTGGTGAATAAAAAGGATGCAAGTTATAAATCCTTAGTGTTAATAATTAATATACAAACTCCATCGCAATAAAGTACATGGGCATTTGTCGGTTCGCTCCCGATGTGACATCGAAAGAAAGGATGGAGGATGTATATTTAGGGTGTCAAAAGCCTTAGCACTTATCCGATGACGGTGGGATTGCTAGAGAAGAAAATTATTCATGGGACAAGTGAACCAACGATGTCTTAGCTAAGAAGGTTTTTGTTTGCTTTGAGTTGTGATTCTACTAAGTGATTAACATATTAGCCCAAAAGGCCCATGTGTAAAGCTTGGTCGGATTTCAACTATCTAATATGTGGATTTAATGGTTTAAATTAATTTGAACACACACACCTTAATATATGATTTATGTCGGGAAGAGGAATTCACAAGTTGTAATTATAAGTAGTCTTAGCATCTTAGTTCGTAATTAACGGTGATCTTATTTTTAAGCTTAGCATGGGAAAAGTGAAAAATCAGGGATGATGAAGTTATCTTTTAGACACTTAATTGTGCTTTTTGTTCTATGATCCTTAAAGTTACCAATGTGGTAATGAAAACAGTACATTATGTCAACACAAATAAGTTGTATTTAGAAAGTTAATTATCAAGAAAAATCATAAAAAGAGAAAAATCTTAGAAAATGGGAAGTCGGGTGTTTTATAACTTGTGATCTCTTATCTTTCTCAAACAAAACTCTTTGCTACTTTTCAAAGGTTTAGTTTGGGGAAGTTTCGAGGTATTTGGTTATAAGGCATGTGATATTGCGTGAGGACACACAATCGTTTAGTTTGGGGAATTTTGATAAGTGTAGAATACACATATCCGTTTGTACCTAAAATAACCCAATTAAACCCAAAACAGACCAAAAATGGCAAAAATATGCTTGTATTTGTGTTTTGTGTGTGCAGGTACGGATATATCAAAAATCACAAGAAAACAGTCAAAAACGGGCAAGCACGGACACGAGAATCAGAAGAGTTCAAAAAGAAGCCAAAGAATCAAAGCCGAAGCCAGAAAAGTCAAGCCCTCAGTCAAATCCAGTCAACAATGGTCAAACAGCAGTCAACCATTAAAAGACAAAACCCAAAATATTCCACTTAAAGCCCCTCAACTTTCAGGAAAATTCAATAAAGGTCCCTAAACCCAAATGGGCCTTACCCAGATTCATAAGCCCAAAACCATAACCCATTTCCTTTTCTATAAACCACAAGGACCAATTCTGCCATTTTCGAAACTTGTTTTTACTCTTTATATAAGGTAAAGGAAGAGAGGGACTGAAGCTGCCATTTCCCAAAGTTTAAAACTGATTTACCCCAATTCAGTTATTAAAAACGGCGGGTAAATCCAAACACTATTCACCTATCGTCCTCATTTACCCACGAGTCAAATCAAAGGGCATTCCACAATTGAAGGTTCAAATGAGTAATTCAAGGGTTCAAGTACAAGATGGCAGGGTCATTACATCATCAAAAGCTCTGATTGGTCCAACCCACTTGAGGAATGCCACGTTGGATGTGAGGAAGCACAAGAGGAATGAGTATTTACACTAGATTCTCTCACAAAACAAGCACAAGCTGTCACATCAAGGAATGACAGCTTGGCAATCCTTGAGTGTCCACACTTGATCCAACGACTTACAATAGCTCCTCCAATGATTGGGAAATGAATGGCAGAGATTAAAGGATTGGAGAGCAAGGCAAGAGGGCTAGAATCTTCCTTAGCTGGCTATAAATAGAGCCTCACCTCTCACACACACACTATCTAGGTTTTTTATAGTTTTTAGTCTAGCTTAAATTTCGTATTTTGCTTAAATGTAATTTTTCTTTAAATATTTTGTAATCTCCTTTTTAAATGTAATCAGTTACTTTCATTAATGAAATTTAGTTTAAGTCATTCATAAGCTCTCTTTTCTTTTTATTCAAAAGCTCTCTTAATAAGCCAAATTGTCTCAATAAGCAAATAAGCTCATTTTAAGCTCTTTCAGTCTATAAGCTGAAATAGAGCTTATTTTAATTCAGTATTAATCTTACCTAAACCTTAAATCAGTTTAACTTACAATTATCATGGACCTTATTGGATATGAGCTTTTTGGAAGGGGATCTTAACTTGGAAGAGATCCCAAGGACTTATACCCTAGCTTATTAATAAGCTAGGGAGCTTGTAGCTGCCATTATTGGTCCTCTTGTTTAGCTAGAGGTGCATTGTAAGTTTTCCTTTAATTCCTTGCTTTAAATATTAGTTTAATAGCTTTCTAAATCTTAGATCTGTTTATTTGCTTATTAAATTTGCTTATTAGTGCTTATTTGTGTTTTATCTAGCTTATATATCTTATTAGTTAATCTGTTTTTGTTATTCATAGCTTTAGATCTTTAGTTGTTCATTTCTGTCCTAAAATCCTTAAAAAACCAAAAATAAAGTAAACTAGTTTAAATCTTAGATTATTGCTTATTTAATTGTTCACTCATGTTAATTAAGTTAGTTTTAAGCTATTAAGCATCTGGTCAATAAATTTTCATCATTAGATTTCATTTTACAAGCTTCTCTCAAATCTGTCATTTCTTTAAGGAGTGTTTGGTTTAGTGTACTTTGACCTCAAAAAGTCAAAGAGAGTTGTGTTATTTACTTGAGTCAGTTTCATTTTCATTTTAAACTAATAGAAAATCAGTTTTTAAGAGTTAGAGTTCAAAATTTCAAAAGGTATGGCTTAATTTAGGTGTTCCTGCACCAGGGTACTTTTTGCTTTGATCTTAGCTTGCTAATTTTGATCCTAGCCTTATAAGGCTTGGTTAGTGTTTGATTTGTGTTCTAACACTCAACTTGAGTATGTTTTAAGTGCAGGATTTCCCTTAGGAAACATGCACTTTTGATTTGCACTTGTGCAAATCGCACCAGTACTAACAAAAAGTTAGTACTACTGTCACAGTTAGTACTGCCACTTTTAGCTTAGTCTTTAGTTAAGTAAAAGTAGAATTTAGGCTTTTTAAATTCAAGTAGGGTTAAGTCT